>VXBC01004684.1:1637678-1732647 GCA_013399945.1 Ploceus nigricollis | reverse complement strand
TTTATTTGGTAAAAAAAAAAAAAAAAAAAAAAAAGCTTTTCACATAAGATAACATAAATAAATGCATACTCTTGAGAAGCTTTTGACTAACAGAAAGGCTTTGAAATACAGGTATTGGCTATCACACAGCAAAAAGAAGACCTTTCAGCTCAGTCCTTTCCTTGAGGTAATTTTACATATTGACATGCAGTCTTGCTATGTGATAGCCAAGAGAATTATCTTTGTGATTGTCCTCCTTCACAAAAGGACAAAAGCCGGGCTGTTAGTCCTGCCTGATATCTTTGGAATGGAAATACCTCCATCAACACTTTCCTCTGTGTGATACCTGTTCCTGCAGGTTAGCAATTACTCTCAGAAAGAGCTCATCCAAGTCACTGGGGCTTCTCACTTAAGAAAAAACAACCTCATATCAAGTAGTAATGCCATAAAGTCACCTGCTGCAATAACAAGATTCTGAGTCCAAAACGAAAAAGCAAGATTTGCAGGGACACTAGAACAATTACTTAGCTGAGCATTTTCACAATTTGGGAAAAAAAAAAATAAAGGCATTTAAAAGAATTTAAATACTAGAGATATTAATATTATTCCTTCTGCTCTCTGGATCTCCTACAACTCTTTTCATCATTAGACTTAGAAATCTTTTCTAAAAGAAACTGGTATTTTTATCTTGTTTCAAGGATGGTAGCAGAGGTAGGGCTCAAGTATTTAACATAGCCCAGGTTTTGCAGAGAGCGTGTGAACTGCAGTGGTCACAAGCATTAGACCCTGTAATTTCTTTAGCTTCACCACAGGACCTCCTCCCCTCTAAAATCAGGGGGTGCATTTGTATTCCCCTTAAGCAGGGAAGAAAGCTGACCACCCCAAAATAATCCATAACTGACTGGGAAGAAAAGCTTTAACAAGAAACACCAGAAGTTATTTTACTACCCACAGCACTCACCCTGGTTGCCACAAATCTGGTCACTCCCCTGACATTCCTTTCCAGGCCCTCAGGCTCTCTCCCTCTGGCTCAGGCATCCTCGCAGCCCAGACCATCCTTTTCTCCTGCAGTGTCAGGAACAGCCATATCTGACCCCAAAAGCCCAGAGAATGGCTGGGTGGAAGGGATGTGAAGGCAACTCCCTGCTTCCCGTGGCCCTGCCATTAGCAAGGCAGCAGTGGCAACACCTGCTCTGGGGTGGATCCTCTCAGCACACTCTCACCTGACCCAACAGCCAAAGAGGAGCCATTTTCTAATGAAACACTGATTTTAACCAAGCCTCTCAGAACTCCCAACACTCAGGATTTTCTGGACTTTGCCTGACTTCCTGTGCCTCAACTCAGGGCCCACAGATTTTAAACGTGTTAGGCAGTATGTCAGCATGAAGCTTCTAGGATTACAGTTTTGGATTAGTGTTCCACATAATTGCCACTTCAATTTATTTGAGGGAAGGGCTGAAGTCTCTATCAGACTTCAAGGAGTCTCAGTACAGAAGGGTAAGGGACTGAGTACTGTCCTGATGTGAGGTCTCAGTGCAGCTGTACCTCTGAAAGGTGAATTGCTGAAATTAGTATACCCAATGGCAACAACCTGCTTCCACTATGTTACAGCTGCTCTGTAGTGCTAAGGGTGCCCATTCCTACAAATGTTTTACTCCAGAGGATAAAAAAAAGTACAATCGACTTTCCTGAGAGCTGAAGACTAACGTGTGAAGTTTTATACTGTTATGTTTTTGTTCTAGAAGGACCTGCATTTTCTGTGGCTGGTTTTAATGTTCAAGTGAAAAAAAAGTATTATGAAGGCATGGTTTTTTTTTTCCTTAAAGCTGGGGCAATTATATAAAGGCTGATATCTGGTATATCAACATTTAGCACTCATCTGGACACCTCTGGATTGTGAAGCTTTGCAAACTTTTATACAGTCGTTTGTTTGCATAATCTTGGTCTGGCAATCCTATAATCTCCTACACTCCTCATTACAAACTTCTCCTTGACTGGCAAACAAGGGAGTAAAGTTTGAACAGGAGTGCAGGAAGGCAAAGTAAGGAAGTGCACTGACGTCCTTCCCATGAGATGAAGCAAGACACAAGAAGCTGTGTTTATGCACTTGGCAGGGAGCACCAGGACAAGTCAGAGACTACTAAAACAGTGGATTGGGCAGTCCCTGGAAAGGTACCAATAAACTGTGATAGACAGCAAATACTGATCTGCGGGGGACTAGCTGTGAGAAATGCTCTGCTTTATGGTGACAGTCTGGGTGTGATGGCTGTACAATGTTCTGTTTCTTATCCCCAAAGTCTCATCTTCTCTCTGTTGGTTTGGTTTTGGTTTTTTATGAAGAGTTGCAAAAGCCAAAGGAGAGAACCAGATTTTCCATCTGTGATGGGAGGTCTCCAGGGCTGTTCCACACAGCACAGAGCACAAGGAGCTGCTTTTAGGACCATGTAAAAAAATGTCCTACAGATTTATTGCTGAGTTGTGGTACCCAGTAAGAAGTTAAAAATAGTAGCAAGCCCCAGAGTTTACGCAGAACAGCTGCTTCAAACCCAAGAAATGTGCACAGAGATTGTATTTGTTTG
Source organism: Ploceus nigricollis (assembly GCA_013399945.1). NCBI lineage: Eukaryota > Metazoa > Chordata > Aves > Passeriformes > Ploceidae > Ploceus > Ploceus nigricollis. The sequence goes on along the minus strand of VXBC01004684.1, from coordinate 1,730,089 downwards.
CATATCCAGATACATGCTTTGCAGCTATAAATCTCACACCAGTACACGTAAGAGTATTTGCCCTGTTTTAGCAGCCTGAGGCATGCAGTTAAAGCACTTCATATTTTCAGGCTACTGAATAGAGAGGACCCGCCTTGATTAAAGAATTTAATCAAGCAATGTGATTAGATGATTTAGTCAAAGCAGATCCTGTCCTACTGACATCACATAACATGATAATTTTCCCAGTTGCACAGTGCAGCACCTGAAAAAGTCCCAGGAAACTTCCCTCTGTTTTTCCACCCAATCCCATACACTTCTGAGCTGATAATTCAAGGCTTAGTACAATCACTCCAGAGCTGTTGCAGTATGGAGAAAATTTGAAACAGTAATTTTTGAGAGTTAATTTTCATTTAAAAATTGATGGTTTATGTCCAAACCACAAGATTCTGTGTTTATTGATCATTGCTTTGCAGAATTTCATTAACTAAGCACATATCACTTCCTTCTACAGATGTTTCAAGGTAGCATTTCATTTAGGACATTCTGGTGGTAGATATTAACCAAAAGATAAATTTACAGCATTGTTTCCAGTGGTGCTTGTAGTGCCAGCAATTGTCCACTTTGTGAAAAAAATGCCAACCTTGCTTATACAAGTTTCTGTGGTTATGAAACACTCCTGTGAGGCAGGGCTTTGTTAATTACATGAAAATTTGCTTTCACTTTGAAATGAGGGGTTCCTTTGCTGTTGTTATTTTTTTATTTGCTCCCTGGAAAGTGGATGTTGATGTTGGAATATAGTTCCATTTAGGAGGAATTGTTCAGCACGTAACTTGGTCACCTCTATTCTGGCACATGTGCACGGAAACAGAACAAAATTTGCCTGAATCTGAATCTTCCTTGGGTATAAATCATGGTTGCCTTCTTTACTGGGACACTGAGGGATGGTCCCAGGTCTGTCTGCAGCCTTAAGATGACACTGATACTAAACTAGGCACTGGTACTAAGGGACAACACATGGACACAAGTCCTTCCAGCAATGGCTTAATGCTGCCTGCTTTCTTTTTCTGATGTTTCAATCCTTCCCATGTCTTGGCTTTTGCCCATATACAGTGTGGCTTTGCAGGCCTTCCTTTTAGTGTCCTTCCTAGCTAAGTGAGTGTTGAAGCAGGAGAGGAAACATCGTGGTAGAAAGTAAAGCCAGACAAGAGAGCTGTGTTTACTCCCCTGCTTAACTAAGAAGACAATCACGTTTTTTCCTTTGTATTCAAATTTCATGCACTTGGGACTTGCCCTGGGTGTGTATACCTGAAACACTAAATAAATAGATTTTTAAAATTTTTTTAACCTCAACAAGATTACAAGGAGGTTGATGGTGCTGTAAAAGAAACATTTTCCCATCAAAGACTAAAAGACTACTGGTGATACGAGTTCAATCAGGAATCCTGGTGCATTTATCTTGACTGTTTCCTAAGGCTTTCCAGGGTTCTCTTGACAATGAATATTTCTTTCTCCATGGGCATGCATTGGCTGATGAAGTGGATGTGGATGGTGGAGAGGAAACTGAAACCTAGAGAAGAGTTCCATCTGCCACGCTAGCAAACAGATTTACTGCTATGCTGCTGGCTGTTTATATAAAGATTGAAGTCAGGTCCTTCCTTATTTACCTAAATCAAGGCCAGATAACATCTCTACTAGTCTGAATATTTCAAGCACACAATATTTAATGACATGGGCACTTGTTTTAGGCCTTTCATTTCGAAAGATAATGATTGCAAACACAAGACCACAATCACCACATGGCACTCTGAGCAAGGTCAGGAGATTCACAGGCACACTAAGGTCACAAATGATAAAACAGACTGCAAATGGCTAACTTGCTAGCTTTGCTCCAAGATAGAAAGGATATTTGCCAACTTGGCACCTGGATCTTCTTTATCAAAAGAAGATATCAAGCATTCCTGTTAAAGGGTCAGGAAAAAGGAAGTAAATGTTTCTATAAAAAATTTTTAGAATGGATGATCTGCAAGGGCTCATCCCTAGTTGTCTTATTTAGTAGGAAGGATAACTGTGGTGCCAGAAGGCACCAAGCAGGAGTTAGGAGACAGGCAGACCTAGGTTGTACAATCCAATATTCTGTGGACAGTAGCATCATTCCATTCCTCTCAAAATTATCAAATCTCAATTTAACCCATTAAGATTTTCCACCCACTACTCCAGATAGAGCATTTCCACAATCTGATACCTCTGAAGACAAAATGTACCTTTAACAACTGTACTTGTGCTTAATTCACTTTCTTTTCCTCTTTTGCTTTTCCCCCCTTCTCTCCTTTCCTTCTGTCTTTCCTTTTGCCCTTTTCTACTGAGACCTGTCATATCTCTTCTCACTCTGGCATTTCTAAGATAAATAAACCAAATTCCTCCAGTCACATCTCAGTTCCTCTGGTTATTCTGACATCCCTTCTCTGCACATCTTCCAGTCTGGATTAAGCTCCTTTGAACACAGGTAACCACAGGCAGGGACAAAGAGCAGGGAGGCCAAGGATGCAAACTTTGAAGACAACCAAAGGATCCTGTTTACATGAGAACCCAAACAGAAGAGGCACATTCTCCAGCCATTTGAAAAGCTGTTGATCCTAGCAAGGTGATAAAGTAGAACCAGAAAATCTAAAGTCTTTATCAGTTTAATAACATTTATTTATTAAGGTGTTTCTTTGGTTACTCTTTGAAGGTAGTTCCCCACTGGAAACAAAACAAACAACTATATTTGCAGAGGATTAGATCATATTAGTCTGTTTTATAAAGAGAAAAGTATTTAGGAGGAAGTCACTGGAGGTGAGATGTCTTTTTTAAATGGTAAACTCAACAGAACTGACTTTCCAAAGAACTAACTCATCTCAAATTCAACAAAAAGCTCAGGCATTGAAAAAAAATTTAAAAGGGAAAAATACTGTAATATAGTTTTTAAAATTTTATTTGCAAAATATCTTTTAAATTTTGTTGTAATTGCCTTTATTTTTTTTCTTTCAACTTAACCTGAGCATTTATATGACAACAGGCTCAGAAACAGAACAACTCAGGCAGGAAAATACTTGTAGTCCAAATTGCTGCCTATCAGGTGGACAGGTTTTTGCCTTTTTTATATGAAATTAGGTAAAGAGAATGGAAACCTAGGCTGAAGCAAGCAGTCAGGTTTTGCTTTAGACTGAAACTATTTTTACCTTCAGAAGACAACCAGAAGAAATAGCTTGTCCTCATCTCAGAGTAAGCAGAGGCAATCAGAGGTGGCCTGCTTTAATATTGTCACAGCAAACATAAAAGTCCTGAGATCTGTTTTACTGAACCTGTAGTAGTGGAAATGAGATTCCTGAAAGAGAGAATTTGAGAAAAAACTTCCATACTTAAAAAATCAATACCAAAGCAAAAGCCTACTGGAGATGAGGGAAAGAAAAAATAGTGAAATAGAACAACTAAAAGCTTCTAACACCCTAAAATCATTTAAAGTTATAGAAAAACATTAAAACAGAGCTTTGATAGTCACAGAGAAACAATTCAGCAGGAAAAGGCAGAAAAAAAAGTTGCTAATGTTTCTGAAGCCCAAAGATACAGTTTGGATATATTATGGCACTTCACAGGCTCAGCAGGCAGAAAGCAGTGCATAGGTCACCTCCTCATGGCCCATGAAACAGAAACTCTTGCCTGACTAATGCCAGGGAAAGAGAAGATAGTTCTCTTCTGAGGAAAAAAACCCCAAACCCGGTAAAGACTTGAAGCATTTCCCCCCCTCAGCTCTTCTGTTGAGATGACATTTGAGATGACATGGGAATCCAAAGATTTGAGAGCAGGCATTAGAACAAGAAATCACAGCTGCTATTGCTCCAGAGTCCCTGTTGTGTATCCCATGCTTAAACAATATGGTAGATTCATCACACACTCAAATGTTGTGATGACGCTATGAAACCTTACAATCATGAAATAATAACACTGTGATGTCATCCAAACCCTTCAGTTGTCTTTCTGCAACTCTCTCTCTGAGTCAATTGGCTGGATCTACCTCATTGGATTGAAATGTATTTCTAAGTCTCATTTATCTGGTCACAATACCTGATTTCTCACTGTTACTGAAATCTGCTAGGCTCTAAATTTTTGGCCACACTTATTTTGGGTCGTGAATGAAGAAGAATTTGCAAATGAACTATAAAAACTGTGGGGGAGGTGTGTGTTGACTATTTCCTTTTCTCTTTGAGAAATGCCTTTGCATCTGTTCTTGTTTTTTCCAGTTTGGACCAACTGATATATAACCCAGACACACTTTAACCAACATACACAAAACCTAAGCCACGTGCAATCACAACAGAAATTCCAATTTCACAGCAGGATGGTGAGAAAGAGACAGAGTTCAAGCTTGATTGTGGAAGAAGGACAACAAGCACAACTTGTTTGTTTACTATCACTATCTCCATCCCTCACCCCTCTGCTGAGATGCTGAGCTTAGCCTGTGTACAAGCAAAGCTGAGATGAGCCTTGGAGCCTGTGTTGGCCATGTTGGTCAAAGACACTCAGATGACCTCCAAGCTCTTTCTAAAAATACCTACTTCTTCCTCTTCCAGAAGCTCCATGACAATTGTTTTCTTTCAGAGGCTCACTCATGTTTACAGCTGCTGAAGAAACCAAGATGTGTTAAGAGGACTGAAACCCACAGGGCTGGTTTTGCTGATGACAGGACCAGTCTCCTCCTCCTCCTCCTCCTTGGCCAAGTTTTCAAACCCCAGCAATGATCTGGGACCTTCTTGGACAGGCAGTTTGAAACACCTTGCAATGGAGCCTGGTGAATGTGCTCTCTGCCAAGGCAGCACCTGCACAGGGGCAGCACCTCAGCACTGGGAATGATGGCTCTTGGCTCTGCTGAGGGGCAAATTCAGAGCCAAGAACTGAGAATTTACTGAGAATAAAGCTGTTTGCTCAATAGCAACATTTGAGTACTGCAACAAACTCCCATGTACACCAGTTTAGTTGTGTCTATTGGACAAAGTCAGCATCTAGATAAAATGCCAGTACAGCCTAAAAATTATGTGGAGCGATCCACAGCAAAACACCTTTCTATATATTTTATTCTTCCTGTCCCCCTTCAGCTCTTTTTATGACAAAACACTTGGAAACCATCAGAGGTAGAGTCTCACTCAGTGAAGAAAACTTCCTTTTTAGATAAACTTTTCCCTCTTGTTTATAGAGGTGAGATAGAAGTTGGATAGCAATGGACTCATAGTTTGCTTAAGCTAGTAGTCAAAGGGTGTTTACAGCTTTTGGAAAAGAATGTGATTATTTTATACTTGTATTTATTCAAAATGAGAAATTATCATCAGTTTCCTTCTATTAGCATTTTATTTTCTTCCACTGAATACTACTCCTTGAATTCTGTTTTGAAAAACTCAAATATTTTAATGTTTCTGTGCCTACTATATTTTCTCTGGATTAGACTATTTAGACCATGAAAGAAACGTCAGGCTTGTTCTAATTCTTTGTTAAACTACACCATCATCTGTCAGGTGGATGCCTAACAGATGTAACAGCCATTTTCTTTTTTATTTGCAGTATATTCAGATCACAGGACTTCTGTATGAGCAAAGAGAGTAATCATAGACCAGGTAGAAAACTGGATTCCAAAAGGCTACGTAAAATTCATTTTATTTCCCAAATGGGACACAGTAGGTTCCCATGGAAGTTGCCAGATTAGCTTAGGTTAATTATATCTATTTTCACAAAGCCTGCTAAATGGACCCTATGAAGATATGTTAATTGCTTTAAATATTGCGGTAACCTCCTGCCAAGCTAAGCCAAATCTTGTAGGTTGCAATGTCTTTTCCTTGTTCTTCCAAACTCTGACTCTGTCAGCAAGTCCTGAAGAGAGGAAAACTTAAAAGCCTCCTGTGTTGCAAGTCCATGTTGAGCTAAAGGAATCATAGAATTATGGAATATCTCAAGTTGGAAGGGACCCATAAAGACGGAGTCCAACTCCCTGCTCTTCACAGGAATATCTAAAGCTATCCCAAATGACCAAGAATGTTCTCCAGACACTCCTTGAACTCTGACAGGCTTGGTGCCATTACCACATCCCACTGTGGAGCCTGTTACAATGACCAATCACTCTTCCAGTGAAGAACCTTCTCCTTATGTCTAATCAGAACTTCTCCTGACACAGCTTCATCCCATTTCCTCATACTTTGCTGGTCACCAGAGAGAGGAGATCAGCAGCTCCCCCTCCACTGCCCTCCCTGAAGAACCTGCAGACTGTGGTGAGGTCCCTCAGCCTTCTCTTCTCCAAGCTGAACAAACCAGGTGACCTCAGACACTCCTCCAAGTCTTGCCCTTGAGACTTTTCACCATCTTGGTTGCCCTCCTTTGAACATGCTCTATAATTTGATGTTCTTCGTACAAAGAAGCATCAAACCTGCACATGGGGCTCGAGATGGTGCTGCACCAGCACAGAGCAGAGCAGGACAATCCCCTCCCTCAAATGGCTGCTGATGCTGGGCTTGATGCACCACAGGACATGGTTGTCATATTCAGCTTGCCATCAACCCCACCCCCCAGTACAGTTCTCACGAGTTAAAATACTCAGAAAGGCCTGAGGAGCAGAGATGCCTGGTTAGAATTGTCTGTTTCAAGATGCCACAAGGTCTATTTTGTCGTGCTCACCATTCCACGTAACGAGAGGGACCACCAACAGGCAGGTGTGGTCCTAAATGCAGCAACCAAGAGTCCCAGAAACACACACATGCTGTGAAGCCCTGCTAGGTGTAAATGTAGGAGGCTTCAATAGCTGTCATGGAGCTGTGTAAAGAGGCAACTCCCAGAGACTGTCAATTGTCTGGCTCTGTTTCTGTTTTCTGGCTGGTTTGTTTCAAAGTTGTGAGGTTTATTTTTTTAAACTTTCCTTAAAGTTACTTGGTCTGGCATTGAGGAAGGTAATTTATTTACATAGAAGGGGCTGGAGTTTAAACACAAAGATGACTCAAGATAACCTTCCCTTCTGTGTTTTACCCAAAAGGAATTTACTGAAAGCCTTTATCAAACCCTCTCCTCCCTCAGACTTGGGAGCAGGAAGAGGCATAAATGGATTAGCATGTTCCACCTGCAGCAGTCACCTAGTACAGGCCAAACAGTGAAAAGTTCAAGAAAGTAGGTAACACTGTCACCTCACAAAGGTCTGGGGACCAGGTCAGTTGTGAAACACACTAACAGCACGGGGCTGGCCCAGCCTTTGAAACAAAAAGCTGAAAACAAGATTCAGTCTGACACCACAAGGAGAGGAAGCACTCGAGCTCAATCAGGAGGAATGTGTCGTGTTGCAAACTGCAGGGATTTATTGCAATTCCCACTTCCAGTAAAATCACAAGTGGGGATCAGGGGGCTGGCTCTGTCCCCATCCTTGGCACAAGAGGCAGCTCTTGGCTCTTCAGTTTTGTCTGCTTAAGCCTCTCCTGTACTCTGGGTGTGTTGTGGTTTAACTCCAGCCAGCAGCCAAGCACCACAGGCCACTCAAGGCACTCCCTCACCAGCAGGATCAGGGAGAGAACTGGAAGGGGGAAAGGTAGGAAAATCAGGGGTTGAAAAAAAGACAGTTTAATAGGGAAATCAAAAGCCCTGCAAACAAGCAAAGCAAAACAAGAAATTAACTCGCTGTTTCCCATGGGCAGGCAGGAGTTCAGCCACATCCATGAGAGCAGGGCCCCAACACACAGAGCCATGACCTGGGAAGTGAATGCCATCACTCCAAACGTCCTCCCCTTCCTCTTTCTTTCTTTCCCCCACTTTATATATTGAGCATCATGTCATGGGGCATCTTTCTGCAATAAAGAACAGTGTCATAACAACAACTACAATTACTGCAGAAGGTCATTATTTCATCTGTTCAGAGACATAACCTCACCAGGGCAAGGATAAGGTAGAAATAAATGTGGAAGTGTATACATCCCTCACAGCTCATTTTGTGTGTATTTAGCACTCCAGTTCAAACTTGCTGCTAGCTCTCTGTAGCTCAGTTGTATTCACTGTTTGCTGAACTTTTCTTCAAAAATGGGCGAAAAGCTCAGGGATAAATTTGGGTCTAAAGAGATTACAGTGGTGAGATTTAGATTCAACTTTGTTTATGTAACTGGAAGCTCATATCAGCATTTCAAGTCTGAAAGCAAGACTCAAAATTTTAATTTTGGATTCTGCTCAGAAGACTCTAGGCAGACAATCTTACAAATAAATAAAATTTTGACAACATTATGAGCATCATTAACAACTTGATTATTTTTATATAGCTGTCCCTCTGCTGACTGCCTGAAGTTAAATGTCCAGAGTCAACAGGAACATGCTGAAAGAGCTGCAAGAAATAGCAACTTTGTTTTTTCAAACAGCAGCTAATTGGTATTTTCTGAAGATTGAAGATAAGGAAATATCAAATTCCCTAACTTTCCATCAGCCTAGAAAATCCTGTGCATTTATGGAAACCACACACATACAAGGTAGGATTCTGTTGTCTTAGGCAATGTAGGACTTCACCTGTTGCTTGGGTATATCTTTCTTGCAATTTCCTTCTCTTCAAATAGGAGGAAGCTCCTGTATTGCTTAATACAAGGATTTATGTCCTACAGCTTGCACTCCCTCTAGCAGCCTCCTCTTGCCACAGAGCATGGCCTTAAAGACATGCAATGTTCTTCCATAAGTGCCAGCAGCAGCATTCAAAAATTTTTCACTTTGTTTTGGTCTCTCTTTCACTTACTGCCCTTGCCATGACCTGATCTGTCCCTCAGATTTACCACAATTAAAACATATTTGTTTTTGTAAGTAACAACATTAGCTTAACTACTGATGCTAGAAAGAGACTCTGTATTAAAAATAACATGCCTAAAATCATACTGAACACAAAGGATCTTGGAAGTCACGTGGTTTGGAATAAACACACCACAGGGCTACCATTTTTCATTTACTGGTGCCTGGATTTGGCTGTTTTGGCAGTGAGTGCCCAGCAGCTGCTGCCTGTGAGTGCTGAGGAGTTGGCACCTGTTAGAGGAAATTCAGTATTAAACTCTCTGTTATCTTGCCCATGAAGCAGTCACCCCTCTCCCTTTATTTGCATAGATAAAAACTTTCCATGCATGTGTTTCTGCCTTGTCCTAAACACTGACCTGTAAACCTGAACCATACCACGGTGGCAAACAGAGCGTTGTGAGCTTGTATCAAAATGCTGCTCACACCAGGCAGAGCTCATGGCCATGGCAGGGATCCCCAGAAGGAAAATGACCACAAGGCCATGACTAACAGAGAAGCAAGGACTGAATGTGAATCATCATCTTCCAAAGTATCAAAATCAAAACAAGGTTAGGTGTTGATATACAATACACAATATTGATACACACACATTGATACAGACAAGCTGCACTTCCCTTGCCAGAGCAACACAAAGTTCACTTATTATTCTTTCATAAGCAACCAACACGTAATTCCTGGTGAAAAGTACACACAGGGCCCTCTCCTACAGCAGCTCCCTCCCTGTGACAACACTGCCCCATCCTGCTCTTCACATATCCTGCCCACCACAACCTCTCTGTGCTGGCACTGCTGAAGAAGTGCGGGCAGCAGGAGCAGATCCAGCACAGGGACACAGGGGCTGTAGGGATCCAGTCCTTGAGATCCTGTCCGTGGGATCCTGCCTGAAAAGCTTTTTTCTTGAAGACAATTTAGAGAAAACATTGACATCTCTGAAAAAAATAAACCTGTTAACACATCAATATAAGGATTGTAGCATTATTTTAATGATCAAACACCTAACTACTCTCAGCTGTTTAGAAATAATAGCAATGGCATGGCCTACAGGAACAATACTAGTTATGAATCCAATGCCTAGCATGGGATAAGAATTTGTCTCTTTCAGCACAGGGCTGCCTGGCAGAGTTCAGTCAGCTCCTCTGGGAGGGGCACCCATTCTTGTACCATCTTTCATCACCATTACCTTGGCATTCAGGTCAAGGTTAGCATGCACCTCAATCTTCTCTTACTAAATGTAGCAGTATCAGCTGTAGGAGTTTGTTTGGGTTTTTTAAGTTCTGTTTCTGCTTCTGATATTGATTTTGTTGGNGTTAGGTGTTGATATACAATACACAATATTGATACACACACATTGATACAGACAAGCTGCACTTCCCTTGCCAGAGCAACACAAAGTTCACTTATTATTCTTTCATAAGCAACCAACACGTAATTCCTGGTGAAAAGTACACACAGGGCCCTCTCCTACAGCAGCTCCCTCCCTGTGACAACACTGCCCCATCCTGCTCTTCACATATGCTGCTCCTGCCCACCACAACCCCTCTGTTCTGGCACTGCTGAAGAAGTGTGGGCAGCAGTAGGAGTTTGTTTGGGTTTTTTAAGTTCTGTTTCTGCTTCTGATATTGATTTTGTTGGTGCTGTACATGCCTAAAAGAGAGATAACATTACATTAACTCAAATGGCAATAGCAATACAAAGATAGTTTGCTTGAAGCACTATAAAAACCTTATGAGATCACACAAACACACTGTTGAGAGAACGTGTAAACAAAAAGAAATGTCTTGTATAAGCTGCTACAGCACTCTTAATCAGGAAGCTTTCATTGCTGTCAATCTTAGTTAGTCATTACCTTCATGGTTAATTATAACCCTCCCAAATTTTATTCCATGTGATTCTTAAGATCTAGGCATTCTGACTGAGACAATCTTTGAGGCCAACACCACAATACAGAAACCTCTGAGACAGAAGTGCCTGTCTGTAACAAAAAGTACATGGAGGTCAGCCCAATTAACCAGGTAAAACTCCTTGTGCATCGTGACCAACTTAATGGGTAAAGGCTCCATCTGCTCCTAGTAACTTCTATTTTAATATTTTGTCCTAATACAAAGTTACTGCTTCATATTATTTGTAAAACTTATTAAATGTAAGACAGATGAAAATTCTAAAGATTTAGTAAAACCTCAGGACGATATTTCATTTTGGCTGAAGTCACAGGAATCTAAAGTAGGAAATGGGAGTGGACATTGACGTTAACAATGAACAATTTGTTCAAGCAAGCACTTAGAATTTGTGAAAACTTTTCTATATTGTGCAAAACACTAATGAAAAACCCTTCATCCCGTGGTGCAATATCCACGCTTCTGCCTAGGTCTTACATGCATACAAAGCTTTTAGCTGCTGATTACAGTAACCTCTGCCCATACTTCAGCTCTCAGACTGAAGTGTACTTTGCCACTGAGTACTTGCTCTCCACGTAAAGATGGTGTCATGATTTGTATGTTTGAAGACATTTTGTACTAATTATTAACACAGCAGTATCTCCATGCTTTGACCATCTGTATAGTTTTCAGAATTAAATAATGCAAAATAAAATAGTGCAAAAAATAAATCCATCGATGTTCCAAAGTTTACTGAGAACAGAATTTATGATTGCTTATATACAATGCCCCCTTTTCAACTAGAGAGTACTCCAACAAATATATAATTTCATTAGGATGGCTGTCAGGACTTCAAAACTCTTCTTGGGATGGCACATAGAGGAAACATTATAAGCTTCCTCATTCTCTAAAGAGATGAAATGTTATGGAAAGGCTGGTTTACCTGAACAACAACGAGGAAACAAGGTCAAGCTCAGAAGTGGAAGCGCCAGACAAATTCAGAAACAGAGCTCTGAACTGCAACCCAGATCTTATGACTGAATTTCAACCTGCCTTAGGTAAAATGCCATGTCCTTCCTCAGAACTGGTCAGTTAGATTAGAAATCTGGTAGGGAATCATATTTGATGAAGAATTTTGTATGAAGCCATGTACACAGTTTTAAGCAGAAAGCAGCTTAAACAATACTGAAGGTCACTATTGACTGTTTACAGTGCTGCATTGATGTTAACTGGTAGGGAGAATTTGGTTTGGCTTTTGGCAAGGAAATACTTCTAAAGGTTATCACAGACTATCACAGATTGTGAAGTTTGGGGAGTGAGCAAGGGGAAGGATTCTGGGAAAGGAGGAAGGAAAAACTGGAAAAAACTGCCAGGTCAGAACCACTTATTCTCTTGAGAACTTTATTTCCCCACTGTAGTAATAACCTGACCTGATTCAGTGGAAATTATTTCAAGGCCAGGGAAAGGCAAACAAAAGCACACATCAGAAAGCTGCAAACAGAACTGACACTGCAGGATCAGGATTTCATCACCTCCAGGAAAAGACAGTCTGAGCATTTCCCACAGGGAATACCAAAAGAATCTCCCTTGCCCTACAGGCACGACTGGATCCGAGGCAATTGCAGAGGAGAAACCAATCACCTGCCCTTCCAGTAAGGGGCACAGACAGCTCTCAGTAATGCCATGCCCACAGCAGTTTTCAAGGATGAAGTCAGAAACTGCTCTAAAAATAATTGGCAGTTGCCAAATTACATACTCAGAATGTTCTATTTGTTTTATAACTTTATGTTTGTTTCTACCATATTGCTATGAAAAGCTGTGGCACTTCTCATTAGATGCCTCTAATTCTAAGTTTCTATAAAAATTATTTGCCGCTGGTGGAAAAAGCCCACCAGTCTCATTCTTTCAATTGCTGTTAGATCTAGCTGGAAATTCACCCACAGAACAATTCTCCAAAAGAGCAGTAACTTGGTAGTGTTGTGCAAGGGTTTTTGGCAACATTAATTTTGTATCTGTTCTCTACAGAAATATTTTGTTTTGACTTCAAAGAATTCGATGTTAATCTTTCTTTTAGTCCAATAGAATTAAAAATCCTGGGTTTAACACTGCTGAAAAAGTCATGAAATGCCTTGATCTAGTAAAATAAATTATCTTTATCTTGATCATTTAGAAGTAAAATGTATCAAAAAAAATTAATTGTAATAAATAAAAAAGGTCAGCTTTTCATAATGATTCCAAAGAAAATAATTCTTAAAACTTCCAGTCAGAAAAATTTTCATTTTTTTATTACGTTGTAAAAGCAGGTGAGATTGATGGAATTACTGGCACCATTTCACTTTCTCATGGCTCACAGTACATTCTTACAAATTTTATATCAGAGACCGTGTAGCTTGCCAGACACAAGAGGGAACTGGAAACTGCAAACATCCATCCTGAGCCTGACACAGACTCACTGCTGCTCAACTCCCATCTTCTTGCTCACCCACAGCTCTCAGGGAGCCTGTGGGAGGCTGGGATATGCCTGGAATGCAGACACGTGGCTCAACAGGGCGATTTCATCTCTCTTTTTCCTCCTATATGGGAACTGGGAGAACGACTAAGCTATAAATTGAACCTAAGATTATCCTTGCACAGCATTTTGTAGTGCACAGCATTTTGTAGTGCACAGCAACTCAAGACCTTGCACCTGTTTGATTTATCAATAGGAGTAGCACAGGATTAAAGGTTTTGAGCGATTATTCAAAAAAGCTGTGTATAGAGGTGTGTTCCTCAATCTTGCCAGCTGATGTGCCTCAATGGAGCAGAGCCCAGAGCCCTTGGTGCTACACCCCCTCCAGGAGCTGAGTGCAAGGAAGAAACAGGCAGAGGTTCATCACACAAGCAAAATATACAACCCCTTAACCTTCCTTCTTCCCTCACCCACCAGCCAGTCTGCCCTGGAATTTGGGGACAATACCCAATCACCTGTGGGGTGCTGGCCTGTGCTTGCAGAACATTGTCTGAAAGCAAAGCCTGACCAGCTGCCAGCTTGTTCCCTGATGTCTGCTGGAGAATCACACCAGTGCCAAAAACACCAGGACCACACAAACACATGGATCCCACAGCCCTGGAAGACAACAAAGCTGAACTTCAGGCAGCCTCTCAGAGCTGATAGCAGACACAGACAGACTGGGGAGGAGTACCAATAACACAAGAAACTACTTAATATTTTGTTAAATTATCATACCACAGGGTGCAATTAAGTGTTAGGACAGTGTAGGCTCTAAGGGCTGTACTTGTGTGTGGGAGAGGGGTGATTTTCTCCCTCCCAAAATTCATGTACACATTCCTCAGCTCCACTGACCTCACTGAAAGGGTGGAGAAAAGTGAGCAGGACTTCACTAAAAGATACAGGTGTTCATGCAGTAGTAGAAAGGAAGGGCAAGACTGAGACTTCCTCCTTCTTCCAGGCCCCTATCCCACCATATTCACCCCCTGTTAGGATTCCCCCATGGCCCTGCATTTCAGGAAAGTTAAAATCCCACAGCCTGCACCCAGCAGGCTGGAGCCCACGCACACAGGCTGCATTTGGAGTCTTGTGCCTGTGGTACAGCTTGGCACAGCAAGTTCCCAGAGTGCCAAGGCAGAGGCACCTCTCCACTGCAGTGAGAAGAACACAGACAACTTCCCTCCTGTGCAGGAAAGTCCTTCCCTCAAAGGCTTCTCCCCTCAAACTGACCAACTGATTAAACCCTTGGGAGCTTCTTTGACTCCTACATGGATGTAGTTAGGAACAAATGTTCCCACTCATCTGGGGCTGGTCTGGAACCTGACCAGCATGGAGCCTGATTTCCCAACACCAGTTCTCAGTGGTGCTGGGGACCTGCCAGCTCAGCACGATGCCACAGCCTGGCTGCAGAGGGTCACCTCTCCAGCAGGGAACAGCCCGTGGCAGATGTTTGGTTTGTAATTCCATGCCTTGTGGTTACTCTCTGCTCCAGCTGGACCTTCCCAAGGTAGTCCTGTTCCAGAGAAGGAACAAAACTGTTGCTCAATAGGGAGAGTTTTGTGAGTGTTATGCGATAAAGTTTCCAAGAAATTGGAAGGAAATCAGGAATGCTTTGGTTGCCAGATTAAAAACAAACACTGAGCAGCCCCTCTCCCTCCCTCCATTCAAAGGTAAATAACAACATCAGCCTTTCCCCCCACCCCCCATCCCTCATGTGCTCCCAGCAAGTTCCTGTCCCATCCAAAAAACAACAGTAAAACCTCTGACCTGCTGCCTAGTGGGAGAAAGAAGAGGAAGCAATGTCATTGACTTTGTTGATAGTGTCCCAAGGCACATAACTGAGAATTAGAGAAATATCTGCTTGCAGGATTAAGACCCACAGCAAAAAGTTTAGAGGATTACACTGAAATAATACCTGACCAGTTCTTTAGGAAGCACTACACAGATTATTCATGTCATAATTTTGGAGGGTAGTTTTCTGTGCAGTCTGTGCAGAGACCCAGAGGAACATTCACAGTAACACCTACTCAAATAGTTGCTTTTTATGACTCACAGAGAAGTTTAGAAGGCTGTTTTAAAAAAAAAAAAAAGCTGACCCGTAGAAAGCTATTAGATCAAAAATCTTGGACAAACACCACTATGTTTCCTACATCAGGCAGTGATCAAGAAAAAAAACCCAAAACACAGAAAGACAATTAGGATGAACTAAAGAAAGATCCTCTGGGGAGGTGTCTTCTTCTCCAGTACAGAGCCTGGGACAAATTTAGAAACAGGCATAACTACTGGATGGTTGATTTCTTGTTTTCCTTGGATTTTTCTCAGTGCAGTAAAGAAATGTATTTGCTAAAAAGTAAGAAAAATCTAACTGCAAATATTTTGTTTTATAAGGCCTTTCTCTACATGTTGAAAGCTGGAGAAAGAGGGTTTGATGCTGGAAGCCAGAGGTGCCTTGGCAGCCCACCACACCCTTTCTTCTCAAAGAAGATTTATGGGCTTTACTGGTATTACCAAGCATTGCAGCTGCAAGAAACTTCATTTTCTGAAGCTGAAATGGAAGAAGAATCTAAAGGAAAGGAAGAAGCCACAGTTCCCCACTTTGTAAATCAAGTGGCAAAGTCCAGCAACTGAAGGAAGTGATGTGGTTTTTTATTTAAAGGAGTACAAGGCAGGGCTCCTGTATTATACTCTGTAACAGGTACATGTGCCATCCCAGTGCTGCTCTCATCATCTGTGGGGTGGGGTTTGAGGGAAGGAAGAGGACAAGGTTAACAAATTTGGAAGAAACTCACTGTAAACAACCAACACTCAGGTCTGACCATATGCAACTTGTTGCATTGAAAGTTAAAATCACTCAGTGAAACGTGGTTTTTATCAGAAGGAAAACAAAAGTAAAGGTTCTACTGAAACCAAGCAAAGCCAGGAAAAAGAAAGTAACCATGCCACAGGAGACAAAAGACAAGTAAAATCAGACAGAAAATCTAACTTCAGGTCTGAGGAATGCAGTGCTAAAGCTCTGTAATTGCTGTGAACCAAGTAGGAAGATGCATGAGTAGAGATGGCCAGAGATTTGCAAAACAGAAAAGGTAAGCTTAAAAGAAGAGGAGTAGAACCAACAAGGACAAACAGGTTCAGATCTGAAGCGCTGACCCGACAGCTTTGGTAGGCTGCACAAAAACAAAAGGGAGAAAAGGGAATGCAAAGAAGATTTGGCTACTTCTGTCGTCCATCAGGAGGTGTTGCAGTGTATGACACTAATGGGCAGCATCAGATTTCTCAATATTAGCTTTACTTTATGTTGCAAGTAGCAAAAAATATCTGATAGTGTGGTGTTAAACAGAATCTTACAGAAGAATGTTCCCTCTTGGCTGAAACGTGCCATTTTTGTCTGTGTGTGTTCCTTCTACGTGCAATTTTTATCTGTATTATTTCTTCAGTTTTGGAAAGTTAAGACATTAGTACCAGGGAATCTTGAAGCTTATCAGGAAAGCTCTAGAGCATTCCTTCAGTTCTTGTATCTTAGGGGTTTATGAACATTTCCTCAGTTGCACAAGACAGAAAACACTGGAGGATTCTGCAGGCAGAAATTAGAGCTGCTAATAAATCTACCACATGGTATTTATTTACTTAAGTAATTACTTTGCTTCAGATAGGAAAGAGAACAGCATTTGCAAAGGTACCAGAGAGAGACATGGCAAATTGGCTTCTTGGGACCATACCTACAGGAAAGAGAACAGCACTGCTCAGCTGCAGCCCAAAGGGTCCCCAGAGCAGGGGCTGCTCATTGCACTGTCAAACACACCATTTGTACACTCTGATTATAGTGCATTATTCCTGGACTGTGTTTTGGAAGGGGACATGAAGCTAAAGTCTGCTGCTCCCTTCAAAGTTTACAAGCCTCCAACAAGATTTCCTAGCAGATAAAGATCATCAGCAGCAAACTATTTATTTACCTGAAGTATACTGACCTCCATGTATCAAATATTTTTCTTCTCCATGATCAACCCAACTGGTTTGTAACTGATACTGGTATCAGTGGCTCATGGGTGGAGGCAGTGCTGTGCAGACGTAGAAGGATCAGCAGTGGTGCCTATGACACCTTCTGACTTAAGAGTGTGTGAGTTTGCGTGTGCAGACCGTGTCACACGCCCTTTTGTTCGCAGCACGTTCAAATCATGCTCCACCACGTACGTCATGGTTTTCCAGCCTGATGGAAACCACTGCTCTGTGGTTTGGCATCTCTTGCCCATGATCCCTGCACATCAGTGGACTACTTCCGCAAATAATAATTATTAAAAAAACACTCTTGTAGTACTCTCTTGGTCTTGCACTTTCATAGGATTTTTTTTTTTTTAGGATTCCTATATCCAAATAGTTAGAAAAAACACAACCTGGCTGAAGTAGGACTGTGCAGGAGATAAGAGTAGTCAATTATAAACACTATAAACATCCCTCTTATCTTAAAATCTTGGAATTTCAGATATTAGACAGACATATTGAAACCCTTAAGCTCCCACTAGCTTATGTGAACTGTCTTCTTCAAGAACAGAACACATATCCAAGAGCACACCTGGGACAGACTTGATGTTATGGGCCAGATAACTGGGAGGCATTAAAACCCACCTCTGAGGACTTCTGTCCCTATTAACTTTTGACTAACTTTGGCAAGAATTTGCTGTAATCTAACTGTTTTGCTCTGGAATTTATTACTCACATAGATGCCAGACTGAGTTAGAGCTTCTACTGAAATATGTAAAAGAGCTGTAATTGCTACGTGAAACTGCCACACTTTCTAAACATAATAAATAAATCACTTAGGAATAAAATCATATCCATGTTTGTGGATTTTGTTACAGTGAGTTCTCTAAATATAGCTTTTTCTCTGAAGTTATGCAACTTAAAAAAAGTATTACTATTTTTGCTATTATATTGCTATCCCCATCTAATCTGGCACACAACAATTTATGCCTGCAGCAAAATGCCTCAAACGCAGAACAAAGCTGATTTCATCAATATGTAATCTTACATGTAATCTTACCTTATCTTCTGACTTACCCTTTACTTCTATGTAAATTTTTTTTTTGAGAAGCCTTGTACAACAGAACCCTGTTCTTATTATAGCTACACAACAAATTAAACTGACCTACAGGAATTCCATGTCACCAGGGCATGCACTGATGCCATGTGCAGTCCCATCATGGGACTGTCCCCTGTGCTTGCAGAAATTACTAAAGCATTGATGTGCATAGTGAATATTTGTAGGGAAGAGGTATTTTCTGATACTGCTTACATAAACTGATACAGGCATGAGTGCACAGAGACATTGATTTTGGGCACCTCCATTTCTGGATGTTTCAAAGAAGATACTTGGGACCTAATCTGGAAAGTACTAAACTTACAAAAGTTCCAGCCCTCAGTGACTGATGAGTGAAACTAAGCACCAAAATATGACAAATCTAAAATTTAAGAACTTTGTTTCAGCCATCTTTTTGGGCAACACTGTGGCTCAGAAGAGGAAATGGAAAAGTGATTTTTCTCCTCTCAAGGAAACTGTTTCATGTTGTGTAGATGACTCATGTCACATAAAAACGGGGATTTACCTCTTACCCTGAACTCTGTACAGTAGGTTCACCTTTGAAAGCCAAGGGTGTCACTGGAACTCTGATTGAACACTAGAGTATGCAATACCAGTATTTAGCAGAGATGCCTGATACATGCCTTGGGGGATTATTCATGCCATCTACCTTAGTTATCCAAGTATGATAAGCACAGTCTCCTAGGAGAACATTTCCTCCTGCAGACAATGCATGAAAAGCCTGGTATCTCCAGAAAACAACAAAGAGACCAAAAAACCCCCTCCTCCAAACATACCCCCGTGCTCTCATAAAAGTCAATGCAGAAAGAGGAGCAATGCCAGCAAATAATTCAGGTTTATAACAAGTTGTGGGGTACCTTTTTCAGCACTGAATATAAAGCAAGCCAGAGATCCTGCAGTGCCAGAGGTATCTCTGCAGCCCACAGGGATTTTCTGTGGTGCCCCAGCAGCTGGTCTGGCACCTTCATGAACCTCTGCTTCACTGCCCTGCACCCCTTGCTCAGCTGGGACAGAGTTCTGTGGGGCAGTGGGGTGTTCACAAATGTGTCAGGTTAATTACCAGTGGGGTTGTTTTCTGAGTGCCACACTGAACTTCCAGGAGCTGAAAGACTCAGTTTTTATGACAAGCAGTGGATCCACCTGTAAAACTGACACACTGCATTTTTAAAGTGTGGCTAATTGAGATCTGATTCTTAATGTCTATCAATCTTGGTTTTTTTAAAAAAACCTTTCACAAAAAGTATTATTATTGCATTGAAGTTGTTTTCATACCTTCCAAGCAGATAGTCTTCTACAGCAGTCTGTAATTCAGCACTAGGTGGCCTCTTTCTTCTTCCAGAGAAGGTCTGATATATCATTATATCACCTAATGACTTAACCAAAAGTAAAAAACATTAGGCAAATCTTTCTTCAGAAGGATTTTATGACAAATATTGCAAAACTGCTCATTGTTTCCTAACTGGAATGCCTTCACTATAGCTCAGAATACAGAACTGAGTCTCTGTAACTTGGCTTGCAGCCTAAGCCTTGAGCAATGTTTTATCCACACAACTTCCTAGGAGGTACACATAGTATTTTACTCCTGAAAAAAAAGCCCAAAACCACAACATGCCTTCATCCAACTCATAGATGCAAGAGCATACAGAGGGGAAGAGGATGTGAAGATAAAATAATGACACTTTTCTACTCTGCTTAGGTTTTGCCAGGTGAGATCCAAAGTAGCAGTCACAGCTTCACCTCCCCTGCTCTGAACAAAGCTCTTGCACTCCAACAGCGTGTGCTCTTTCTGCCAAGTGGTCTGCAAAAGCAGAAAACTCTGATGAATCACGGAGAATTTAAGAGACTCATGGATGGGATTGAGGTTTCTAATGCAGAGACATAATTGTTTAATTGGCGTTCTTGAAGAGGCTAACAAGGAAATGAGCATTGCCTACAGCAAGAGAGCACTGTGGCAAAATGGCCTCAGGAAAGGGGTTCTTAATTTGCCTTTCAGAATTTCCCAACCACCAAAAGCACAATCACTTCATTGCAAAATCACTGTGCTTCTGCAGGATAAGCTTTGTGCTAAACAAATGCTTGTAGCAGTATGGGTGATTAGGTGAGATCGTATGAGGAAATAAAATATGTTTTGCCATGGTGTGGCTGAGCAGTGACTTCCTCCATCAGTTGAAATGGGATAATTTGTTTACAGAGCAGGTAAATGCTTCTTGCTAGACAAAGAATGAAGACTGAAGCCTGTAGAGCCAGCAAAAAGGTGATTTATGAAAGGCTGCTTCTCTGGGGAGTTCCCTGGACATCCCCATGAAAAGGAAAGTAGTGACTTCTTTTGGTCACCACATGAAGGGGAGCACGAGTCTGTCTATCCCTGCTGTGCTGCTCTGCCTCTGACTTAATGCCTCTGCTCCTCTTTGTTCTTCTCAAACAAGTAACAGGAAGGGTTTAAGACCCCAGTGAAGTTGAAGAGATTTCTTCTACATATTGTCATGAAATATTTGGTCTGAGGCAGAAAGGAAGCAAGGCCAAAGGAAATGCTCTGTGTGACAGCTTCACGTGTCGACTGCCAGCATTGCCCTGCTTTATTGTGAGTTTGGCTGGTCTGAACACTTATGCACACCTGCAGTAATCTTACAACAAAGATTATAGGACAGGTGGTATCATGAACATATCGAAGACTTATGACAGGAACCACAGTAGGAAAAAGCTCTGGGATCAGCCTCTCAATTCTTCGTGTGTCTCCAACCGCGTCGGACTCGGCTCACCGGCCGCGTGTCACCAGTGTCGCAACAACCTCGGCACTGTCACCTGCCCGGCCACCCAAGGAAAACCTGTGAGCATTCCTCAGTAATTATTCAGAGGCTTTCAACAGACCCTCGTGCTGAATCCACCCTGTTCATTCCACATGAATCTCTGACATTTTTTAAAAGGTGGAATTTTTTTGATGGCATGCCGTACAAGAGTCTTGCTTAACCCAAGTGCTGTCTCTGCAATCAACAAGTACATCATTTCCCACCCAGCTTGGGTATGGATAAAATCTGCTCCTGCCTTCAGCAAGAAGACAGCTCTGGGTACTACTGCAGCTGAATTAGCTACAGGGTAGCCCAACATTAACAACTTTTTGTTTTCAGCACCTGTTTGTGTTCCTCATTCATCCTAAAGTTACCTGCAAAGTATCAAACTTTAATAATAGCAAAACACTATAAAAATAGCTAGAAAAGCAGCTTGTTGTGTCATAGTTCAGGTTCATGTTGGACTCAGAGCTGAAGGAATAAACATTCCTAACTCCATTTGGTAATTTCTTTTTTGGGTGTTCCAGTGGGTGAAAGAAAAGTCTCTTTGCATTCCTGCAGGGGAGAAAGATCAACATAAAATCAGATGAAAGACTGTCAGATCCCAGGCTGAGTACCAGTGAAGTCCACAGGGCTTTACCCTGTTAATACAGAGTATTTAGTATCATACAATGAAGTCTTTTTTACTTAGACTTGTCCTTGAAAACAACTCCCTTGGGTTGTATAATTTCCCTAGTAAAAGCCCATATATACTGAGTTACAGCAGTCTATTAGCACAGATTTAAAAGAAGAATGAATCTTTTCACTATTAAACATGTTGATTACACTATGAAGTCTGTCTCGGTCTAGAAGTACATTCTTAAGCAGACCTTTGTCAAACATTTTTACTGCACACTGAATGCACATGGAGGAATCCTCTTGCAAATTCTCCTGACACAAAGAAGAACAATCACTTTGAAGAACAAATTCTGTACACTGTACTTATCTAACAGCCTTTCAGAATTTCCCAACCACTGAAATGCTGAGCAGCATCACTAACAGCAGACAGCTGATACAGTAAACAAGGACACTCAGCACTTTATGATAAAAAGGGATTCATAATCACAACAGCAGAGATTTGTATAGAGAGACAAATTGCAGAGTCCTTCCCTTGGAAGAAACCTGGCTGTGATTAGTGGAGGTGTTTGCAGGGTGAGATGGAGCACATGAGCATCATAAGATCTATTTCACTATGTGTAAAACTCCTCAAAGCACTCACCAGAGCAAGTCAAAAACCACAAAGTAATGCTGCTCAGCATCTACTGAGAAAACTTACCGTGCTCCCCTGCAAGTGAAGGCCCTAAATAGTTGTATGTCACATAAACATCACCTCTTGGAGTGCTCCATTTTCTCTAGAGACTGGGTGCTTGCTGCATATTTTCCACCCTGCCACGACACATCTGCATGCCTAGCACACGCCATATTCATCGTGTTCACTTTCCTGCCATTGCGAAAGAGCTCATGGTTGGATGCTGTCCTGACTGCTCCTGCAGATGTCTTTTTGCTGTGCTTGTTGATGGAGGCTGTGCTTTGGGTATGGCACTGCACCCTGGCTAGTGGGGCATCCCACTAGCCCCTAGGAGTGCCTGGGGCTGGGATAGCTGAGGGCACAAAGGGACAAGCTTAAGGCACAGGCAAGTTACTTCAGAGTTCAGTCCTGTGCCTCCAGCACAGCAAACAGCTCTACATGCATGTACTTCCTCCACAGTGAATGAACTGCAATGTGTGGGCAGAGAGATTCAGAGCACACCCTCAGAGGGATCACCAGGGAATGCAGAACACACAGTAAAACCCAAGTTTAAACAGTAATAATTAAATGCTGGTTCTGTCTCCTCATGGATATATTATATGAACGTGACATCTTTTTATTCCATTGCATACAAGCTCTCCCACGCATCATTCAAGAGTAACTGTATCTCATATATCCATTACATCTCTGTCTAAATGCATTTAATGATTTTACCATTTCTCTTCCTGTTAGAACTACTTCTTACAGTTGTTGCAAGGTAAGTGTGATTTCTAGAGACAGAAATTCTAGAGACAATTTCTAGAATTGACAGTTGTGTCAGATAAGTCACATTTGCACTATTGCAGTTGTGATTTTCTTATTTAAATTTACAATACTAGAAGCCAAAAATCACACTGGATCCTGGCTTCCCATAACTGCTTGTCTTTTACAGGCATGAAGCAGAGGTTTGTGATTTTATATTTGCTTACTCTGAAGAGCTACTGGTTGTCAGAAGGGGATAGGGGGCAAGTTCAGATGTCCCTCATGGCAGGGAAATTAATGTCATGACGCTCATCCACTTCCATATCCCTCTGCTTTGCCCCTGTGAAGTGCTTTGAGGATTAACTGAGTCCTATCCGGAGCTTACAGTGTCAAATCCAGGCTCAGCTGAAGAGGAAGTAGAAAGTAAACATTTGAGAGAGGCAATGAGAGAGGTTGGCTTGCTCCCTGTCCTGGGACACTGTACTCCAGAACCTCACTGTTTTCAATAAAATATCTCACTTTTTACCCATTTTTATTACTATTTTTTCTTTCCCATTTTGGTTCTAATGAAAGCTGGCAAACAGGAGGCAGCATCCTCTCTCAGGCAGGTGCCTGCCTCACTGGGTGCTCTGCCACAGCCATAGCAATGGGATGACCACTGCACCCAAACCAGAAGAAATGGGATGTTGAAGACAGCAGCCTGGGCTCCTTCTGTAGACAGGTATCTGGTAAGACAAAGCCATGGGAGACTCAAACCCTTCCTGGCAGAGCCCCTGGACCACAGGAACAAGCCCTTCTCTGTCACACCCACCTGGATCCTGCAGCAGGCAGATGTGAGCAAAGCACATCCCAGGACCCTGCAGAATGGAGCAGCCCTTCCCAACAACAGCAGCAGTCATTTCCTCCATGGGAAGGAGATTTCAGATGAGATCAGCAAGGCTGCCAACTTGGAGCAAAGGCTTCCAGACCACCTCAATCCCCACGCTTCAGGTTTCCTGCATTCCTGCCAGGACCACTCAGAATATCCAAAAGGCCTCATTTTCATAGGGGAACATGAGCAGTTCACTTGCTCCCTGTCACCTCCTCATCCTTCAGCCAGGACAAGGGGAGGTGTGAAGGGGAGCCAGCCTGTGGCAGTGGGCTGCAGAGTGGCAAGATGATATTCCTGCTGAGGATTGGGCAGGAACTCCCAGAGCTCTTGTGCTGAGTGGGTGCCAGAGCAAGATTCAGGCCATGTTGACTCCTCAGGGAGAACATGCTGTACCAAACATTTCTTATTGTATATCTTACATAAACAAAACATTTAGCTCACCACCCAGCACTAGCTCCTAATAAAAAAGCCAGTGGCTTTCTCTGCTGAGTACATTGAAGCTGTGTAGTCAAGTCAGCTCAGGGACACACACAGGATGCTCAAAGTGGTCTGAGCAACCAACTAGAGCTAAAAAAGGAAGCCACAACCAGGTTTTGCTGAGCAAATACATCAGAGACAGACTGACCCATGTAGGAAACCATCCCTTCCATCTCTCATGGAGATGGAGAAAGACAGTCTGACAGGTCCAGAAGTGCCCCAGAACAATTCCCTCTCCAAGCCCATCAGAATTTCCATATGGTACATCAAAAAACACCCCTTCCACAGCAGGCTCTCCTCTCCACTGATGCTGCTGCACCACAGCAGAGCCAAAACCCAGTGGTTGCTCATAAATTCATCTTTCTGCACCTGCAGAGTGGGCAACCCAAAGTGACCACACACTCTCCCAAAGTCCCTGCCAAAACTGTGAGTGGCTCTAGTGTCCCAAAGTCCACGTGGGTGCTGTGGGATGGCCAGGCTGACCTGAGCAGGTCCCAGGCTTGCACACTCCATGAAAGGGCTGCAGGACTCCTGCCTTGCAGAGAAGTTTGCATTTTTTGGGAGACCCTAAGGCAACACAGGGCTTGCAAAGGACCTTGCAAATATTGGGGTCTGACTGACAGAGGCTGCAGCCCTGCACAACTATCAGAATCATTTCCAAATATCAGCCAAATTTTCTCTTGAAAGGAAAAAAGAAACTTCTAAACTGCAAGGAAAAAAGCCTGCTTAAATTTCCATCCACATTCTTCTGCTGAAAATCACAAAAAAATAAACACAACATGCGGAAACCGTGAAACCCCTCCCACGCACACATTTTATTTTAAAGTCTCTCAAAAATCTCATAAGAACTTGAGTATGATGGCAGAAATTCTTAGAGCTCAACATTAATCCGTTTGCTCTAAAAATAAAGAAAAATCCTTGATACAGAACCTCCCCTGTTTCCCCCCTCTCAAGACAGAATTTTTGGGATGTTTGTTTAACCACACTGCTCAAATTCATGACCTGTTAGAGGTACAAGGCAGATCTAGCAAACAAAAATGTCACACTGGGGTCACTAAGTTTGTCACTCTTGCAGAATATGACCTTCAGGGTAGACTTCTTTTGAAACTGCATTTTGAAAGAAAGAATTTTCCTCCCCTCTCCATTCACCTCACATTTAATATTCTTTTATTGTTCCCCTGTTTCTAGGAGAGTGACACTGGGTGCAGCTGCCTCAGCCCTGCAAGTGGTTATCAATCCTTGCCCTCCAGCAGCCAACCATGAGTTTGTCCCACAACAGTGGGAGATGCTGCATTGCTGTTCTCTCCTCAGGAAAGCTTTATTCTCATTTTCTCCAGCCTCTCACAGCTGTAAATGCAACTGGATTTCAGATTCCTGTAGTATTTCCCTATCAGCATAAGTCTGCACACCAGGCAAAAGGCACAATCCTTGTTAAACACTGTTGTTTCTTAGCAGGTCCAACCTGGCATGCAGAGGACGTGCAGCCTGTCCTCCTCCCAGGACAGGCACAGCTGTAGCACAGGAGGTCAGATGGTGCAGGTTAGCCTTTGATTTGAGACTCCAAAGATGTCAATTAATGTCCCACTTGTCTTCATTACTGACCTGTATTTCAGCAAAGGTAAAAATCTTCCACAACCTCTTATTATCCCTCTGAGCTTGCTCCCTTGAACACCTGGTGATTTCCTAAGTGTGCTGGTTTGTTTTGCTGTAGCACAATGGCATTGCTGTCCTCATTGCTAAGCAATTAACAGTTTGTCCTTCCAGAAATACCCAACACCCCAGACACTATTAGCTCCTCGGAACATTTTCAACAAAAACATTCCAGGGCAGCTGCATTAGTAGCTCTGCCACTTTCAGGGATAAGCATCTCTCCAGCCACATACCCCACTACAGAACACCAGAGTAGGACAGGGAGAGGGGGTTACTTATGGTCAGGCCCTGTTCTGCCAAGTTCTGCACAAACATTTCATCTCACATCACTCTGAGACTCACACATTTCTTGTCTAATCCAGTGAAGAAACTTACCCCTACCTACCAGAGAAGTGAACCTGCACCAGGTTCCCATGGCTTCCAGCCAGCTGGGACTTCAGGGAGGCCAGCTTGACCCCTGGATCAAAACTGTGAATGCAAGCCTCAAGAGTAACTCTAACATCAGAGACAATTCCCTGAAACTGATGATCTTTGGTCACTCATCCTGGGGAAAACCTGCAGGCAATGGTAAAAGGTGCTATAACAGACCCCTCTTCTCAACTGAGCCTATCAAAGGGTCCAAGAGGACCAGTACCTCTCCAGCAAAATAAAGTTTCAAATAAACATCAAAAGCAACCTCAAAATAGAATCACTATTTCCCAAATACTTTTTTTCTCATTCATTCTTTTAGTTAAAATGAGTAAACTCACACCATGGTTTGGCTTCTGGGTGACACGACAGAATCACTCAGGATTTCTGTATGCAGTACTCCAAATTCACATTAGTAATTGACATTTCAAATGCAAAAGGTCCACACAATCAGCAAGTCCTTGCCAGGAAGGCTGCTGGGGAGTATGTGGGGCTCAGCATGCCCACACAGCAGTGGGACACTGCATACTCACTTCCTGCATCATTTTTGTCACAAATGACCACCCTGAATCAAAGAAAGGACACCTGGCCTATGGACATGTTACCTGCTATGAGAAGGGTATAAAAACGTGCACTTGGTGGTTTTACTTTCCCACAAGAATACCCTCCTACCTTCAGCAGTCTGCAGAACCACATCTCCACACATTCTCAGCATCCCAGGCTGAAGCAAGCTGGAAGTATATTTGATGCATTTTACATACATCTCTAGCCATTTATTTTAAAAAATTAAAATATACAAAATAAATGTGGAAATATTTTCTTACAGGTAGGTACAGAAGTATCTGCACTGCTTTATTTACACATTCTCTAGTGAGAATCTCTTTTAGAAAATCAGTTTAGGGTATAATACTCAGCACCTATGCAATTGTAGCTATGGTGTAATGGTCCTTCAGTATATTTAGACTTCTTGTGTTACACATAACACTTGCCTGATCTCAGCCATACAAAAAGCTGATGTTTAAATGTCATCAATGTAGTTATTTGTCAGAACCTTCCCTCTGTGTAAAACTTGAATTCTTGTTGTGAAAAGGGAGGAGGAATAAATCCCCATGTATGACAAAACCAGATTCTCCTTCAAACAGCTGGTGAATGAATGGGCACAAAACCAAAGGAAGAGGAGAAAGGAATGTCACCACTGCAGGGACATCCAGCTGCACTGACATCACCCCACATCATGCCCCAGTGCCTACAGGAAAGACTCAGGTTCCCCTTCTTTGCCCATGGGGGTTTCGGCCTCTCTGAAGCAGCTGCCCTTCCTGGCAGAGGAGCTCTCCCGGTGGCTGCTGAACTGGTGAACTCTCCTCTTGAACAGGCGGTGCAGCTTCTCCTGGAACTGGTTGCCAATGAAGCAGTAGAGCAGGGGGTTGGTGCAGCTGTTGGCGAAGGCCATGCAGATGCCGAAGGGCAGCGCCGTGTCGATGAGCGCCACCGCCTCGCAGCTGGCAATGACGTCCATGTGAGCCAAAGCGTTCAGAAACGTTAACACGTGGAACGGCAGCCAGGAAATCAGGAAGGCCATGACAACAGCAGCCACCAGCTTCAGGACTTTGTCCCTCTTCTGCCTGCTTTTCCCAAACTGCTGTGCTTTAAGCAAGTGCCTCCTGATCCAGATGTAGCAGGTGGTGATCACTGCCAAGGGGATGAAGAAGCCAAGGGTGTTTTTCAGGAAGGCCGTTGCCACAGACCACTTTGCATAGTTCTCATAAGGAAAGGCCATAATGCAAGCATTGACCTCCAAGCTTTCAACGTAGTAAGTGTCTCGGAAATAAAAAGTTGGGAGGGAGGACAAACAGGCGAGGCCCCACACAACCAATGCTACGAAATAAGCTTGTTGTGGAGTTCTCCTCTGGGAGTGAATAGGATGGACAATGGCGTGGTACCGGTCCACGCTCATGCACGTAATGAAAAAAATACTTGCAAACATATTCAGACACAGGACAGAACTGGAGATCTTGCACATGAGAGAGCCGAAGAGCCAGTTGTATCCCTGAGCGTAGTAGGTGGCCCAGAAGGGGAGGGTGGCCAGGCACAGCAGGTCTGCCATGGCCAAGTTGAAAATGTAGATATTAGCAACTGTCTTGGGGCCAGTGTTACGACAGAGCACCACAACCACCACACTGTTGCCAACCAAGCCAAGAACAAAAACCGCAGAGAAGAGGGCTGGGATTAGTGAAAATTGATAATCTGAAGAGGTAAGGGGGCAGGGAGGGGACGAGTGTGATACAGCCGATGAGTTTGCCAGTGCTGTAGACAGGACTTGGAGACTTTCCCTGGTGGTGACAACCAGGGAGTAGTTGCTCTGCATGTTGGTGCTGGTGGAAAGGGAGTTCCTTCAGGAAATTCATAGGCTGGCAGCACTTTCCTATCACATCGCTCACCTGCAGATCAGAAACCGTGTGTTAGACGTGCACTCTGCAGCTGTCTTAGCTCTGAAATCACACAGACACAATAAAATAAAAACCATTTGAAGTTATATCAGTAAGCTGAGTGCTGAAATACCAGGCAGCCCTGCTGAACTCCTTACCTCCATCCCACTGACAGAGCACAATTAGCCCTAGGGACATCACAGCACTTTTTAATTAGCCTGGCAGAGAAGAGAGCAGCTGGGGTTTATCTGTGATTACAGATGGTGCTTTCTGTGGCCAGCAGAGCAGAAGGATTATGGACTCAGGAGCTGGAGACACTTTGGGAACTTCTGTGACCCAAAGGCCACGCTGAAGCTCCTCATGATCCTTTTCTCAGTTTTCTTATGCTATTTCCAGCACTCTGAGCAGTTAAAATAATATAAAAAGGCAGGCATGAAAGCAGCCATTTAAAAGGAGTATTAGGAAATCAAGCTGTGATTTTTTTTAAATTTTTTTTTTCCAATTCACAGAGCTGGACACAAAGACACTGAAGGGTCCTTTCAAAACATCATTCACGGTCAGTGTCCTTCTGACACGTATCTGCATCTCCTTCCCTCATGACAGCTTTAATCAGAACAGTAAAAGAGATCATTTCAATGTAGACACAAGCAATAAACTCAGTCCTTGCAGGCACTGGATTTAACAGTACTATCTGTCATTTGTTTAGAGATATCAGGACTGGATTTCAGTACAGGAAAACGTAGCTATAAAACAGCTAAAGTAAGAGAGTTAATTGACAGGTCTGTCTTTGTTGCATTTCAACACCTTGTGTCTGCATTCTGAGCAGGATATTTTGCTAACTTTAAGACTTTCTAAGTCAATGAAGAAGATATCATACCCAAGTATTTTATTTTACATACTAGAAAGAGGAAATTAATTTTTAATTAAGTTTTTGTGGAACCAGTCAGGCATTTAAGAATTCTCAAGGAGCCCTAAAAATAACAGAACTTTTCACCAAGACAACAGATTTGGGTAATGATCTCTCATTTAACAGAAGGCAACTGATCATTTCAAACATATTTTTCTGTTTAATTTACAGTAGCTTGTCATTTGCTCAGTGCAAAATATGCAATATACTACTTTGGATATACTGACAAAAATTTAATTTTAAATATATTGTCTCAACAATGAAAATTCAGCAGGGGAATTTCTGCAGAGTGCTGGTATTTAAAGTCACAAATAGTTGATGATAAGCCCATGTTCTGTATTCAAACAGGTCCTAAACCTAATGAAAGCTTTTTTGTTTGGGAGCACAAATATTCTGAGAAGGTCTGGAGTCCCATTTCACCCTTAACTCTTATATTCTGAGCCCTTCACTTTAACGTATAGAATCTGAAATCTCAGAATGAATCACAAAGCATTACATACCTCCCTGACTCCTAGCAGAGGGAGCACACCACAGTCACTTGTACTGCATTACAGAGAACAAGGTTCTATTGACAAACACACTCCCCCCCTCTGGTCACGAACAAGTGGTGCCTTAGGATCTGCTCTGAGCTGCTCCTTCCTCCTCTTACTGCAGGCATGAGACACAAATGGAATGGAATCAATGGAAATTATGTTCTAACAGCAGACAGAAAACCTACCTCTCAAGCCTCCAGAATTCCGTGCTCCTTTTTTCCCTTTTCCTTCTGGTGAGTATTGCCACCAGCAATCTGCTCTCTCACATCTTCCCTTTCCCACTGGGAGACTTTAACCTACACAACTCGAGAACTGAAATATGAATGCCTGCCAGCTTCTTTTCCTTTTGGAAGAAAAACAGTTTGAGAACCCCCCTTTCCAAGGCCACGTGAGCACATGCAGTAAATCAGGAGAGAGCAACAAGACAGCCAGAAAAAAAGGGAAAAAAAAAAAAAGGAAATGAAGCAAGCAAGAAAAAGGAAATTCACACAAATATCCCTGTGGTTTTCTACTGCAGCTCTTGGGCCAGGAGGTTACACCCACACGCAGCCCCTTTCTGCCCTCCACGTGCACACACAACATGTGGGAGCCTCCATGAAAGGATTTGTGCATCTCTGAGGGCAGCAGGATTCCCATGCAGTCCGTGGAGTCCTAGCACTGGCTAACACATTTGAGAATGAAATAGGCTGTTAGTCCTGGCAGAACTGACTGTAATGTGAACACGGAGAGACAGAAAGTGGAGGAACATCACTGCATTCACAACAGCATTGCCTGTGCAAGGGGGCTGATCCCATCTCCCAGTTAGAATGGGAAAGCACTGCCCCGTTCCTTGCAAAGACATGCACACTGCTGGGACTGAGGAGGGCAGCAGGGCAAATCCACGTGGCTGAGAGCAGGCTTGGTTCTGAGGCTGCACTGGGGTAGGACACGACCAAAAGGAGTTCATGCCAACTCCCATTCACACAGCACAGAGTTTTCACATCTGCTCCTTCCTTGCATCACATGCTGCGCCTGGCCCCAGCCTCCTCTCCCTGGAAGGAGCCTCCAGGGGGCTCCTGGAGGATAAGAACAGGGGCAAAGGAAGCACCCACAGGCTTAAACATTGTGCCCTGATGCCTGAGTGTGATCTCTGCAAGAACTGCCCATCTACTGGGGGCACGTGTGCTGTGATCCCCAGCAAGGCTCCTGTGCCAGACAGAAAGCAGCCACTGGAGCCCCTGCCAGTGGCACATCCCTTTGCCCCGGCTCTCAATCACTAGCCAGCATTGGACCCAAGCTCATCCCATCCTCTGAACACCAGCACAGCCTTGGGGTGAGGTGTATCCATCTGTGGGGGCCTGGGGAAACTCCAGTGCCTGCCCTTGCTCCAGGACTGTGCAGCACAGCAGAGACAACAGCCATCACCAGAGCTCTGCTGGTACCAGAGTGAGCCAGAGGAGAGATGGAACAGGGAAAACAGGCTTTTAACAGCATCTTCAGGGGAACCAAGGGCTGAGCAGGCTGTGGAGAACAGTCTCACCAGTTTCATCATAGCCCAGCTATGTCTTTGACCAGAAAAAGCTCCAGAGAGTGTTGAAAAAGCTTATCAGCAAACTCATAGACACCCATCCCCTGGAGGTGAGTGCTACATTCAAGGCAGAGAGAAGAGTCCTTGGCGGTTTTTGTCTTTATCTGCTTCGTAATTCAAAGTCCAGTTCTTACATTTTCTGTGCTAAAAGGAGACTGAGTTATTTAAAGAAAGGGAATCCCACACAGCATTTCTATTTACCACAGTGCAACAATTTACTGCTTCAAGGACATGATGACAAAGCAGTCCATGGTCAGGACTGTCAGGCTGCAAGCACACAGAAGAGAGATAAAGTCATGAGTCCTGCTGCAAAGGAGCAGAGATGCACCTTCTGCCACCAATTTCAGCTCTGCAGACCCTGCCTGGGGTCTGCAGGACTGCTGGCCCACTGGTGAGTGACCTGAGGTGTCAGCACTCACTCTGAACCACATTTATTAATTTTTTTTGGTAACAAGATGTGCCAGGTCACCCTCAGCCAGGAGTCTTTGCTGATAGTTGCACACAAACCATTGGTGAAAGGTTTTGTTCCATTCCTCAGCAAACACCCAGTGAAGGAAAAATGCACAAGAATGTTTATTTTTCAAAAATAACAAACATTAGTTGTTTAGACTTAAAGTTTTCCTTTCCACACAACTTTTGATCCTTACAGATACTGTGTTTATTCTGTTTTGCCTACAGAATTGAGACTTGAGCAGACAAGAAATGGCCCTGATGCATGCAGTGCAATGGGGATTATAGCTCAGGCTGCCCTTTGACAAATCCTGCTCCTGTTCTTTCCTCTGCCAGTGCTCAGTGCATCTGACTCCTCATCTGATCCCAGGTCCTCACTGCAAAGCTTCCTCTCACAAATCTCCCTCTCTATTTCCCCCACCATTTCTTTCTTCCTCTCACTATTTCTGAGCATCTTGTATGAATGGAAAACAGATGCCCAAGTTGTCCATGCACAAAACATGCAGTGCTGCAGCTGAGCTAATGCCCCCTGAGCTTGTGGGATGTGTTTTCCACAGCCAGGCTGGTAAATCCAGCACATGGATCTGCTGCAGCAGAGCCCAGCACACAGCTCAGCACAGGACAGAGCTTTTTCACTGCTCATCTGGCTGCAAAGTTACAAAAGCTGGGAGTTCTCAACACAAGACCTGTTTGATTTTAAATTAGTAGAAGCTTGAGGTGTCTGGGGGTTGAATTTGGGGAAGAATTTTGAGTACATCTTTTACACCAACTAAAACAATTCACAGTTCAAGAGGAGCAAGAAATTTGCTGCAGGCCCACATACAGCCCTTAGGTTTGTCTTTCTATCCTCAAACCTATGCACCTAAAGAGGTCAAAAGGTCACCAGAAGTGTTTAAAAAAACCCCAAACCACCACCACCCACAATTCAAATAGCACCTTCTGATCAACTGTACAAATAAAAAGAAAAGGATCCATGCACTCCAAGTCCTAGGTCTTGGATTTTTCAGGGAAGTGCTGCTGCTGTCAGGGATGGAATATTCCAAACAAGCAGCCTGACAGTGCCAGCAGGCTGTCAGAGCCACCTCTTGAGGCTAAACCTTGCCAGCCTGCCAAAGGCTCAAAGTAATGTGAGATCCAGATGCAAACTGTATTCATGAGCTTGATTTGTTCCTTTTGGAGAAAGCAAGAGGGAAAGAAATCTCTTATAAATGTGCTCCTCAGGACACACTGTGGCTGTGTTTGCAGTTGATTTACAGCAGGATCCCCTGACTCCCTGGTCCCAGGGCTGGCAACAGGAGCTGGGGATCCAGCACCAACTGCCAGGGCAATGAGGATTTTCATCATGCCAGACCCTGGGATTAGCTCAGTTGGATGGAGCATGGTGCTAATAATGCCAAGATTGAAGGTTTGATCCCTACATGGACTGGAAGAGCTGCACTTGATGATCCTTGTGGGTCCCTTCCAACCCAGAATATTCTGTGATTCTGGGATGTGTTGTGCCAAACATTCCAGCACTCCATAAACTTTTCTAAGCATTCCTCCTTCCTGCATTTGTTTATTTAAGGGTTT
The DNA here is from genome assembly GCA_013399945.1 of Ploceus nigricollis. NCBI lineage: Eukaryota > Metazoa > Chordata > Aves > Passeriformes > Ploceidae > Ploceus > Ploceus nigricollis. The sequence goes on along the minus strand of VXBC01004684.1, from coordinate 1,696,163 downwards.
CTTTAAGGGTTTCTTTAGGGATTCATTGCTCAAGTAAGATTGGAGAATCTACCTCATCCTTCCCAGCCCCAGAGCACTCCTTCAGAGAAAGCTGATGGCTTGCATCCTTTCTGGGGACTCAGGGAAGGGAGCAGTTGTGACCTTGAAGGCTGAAGGTCGAGGCAGTGAGTCCCATTCCCATCCAGCAGCCATGGCTCTTGCTGGGTCAGTTCTGGGTCCTGGCACTGTCTCAGGTACCTCTGAAGCATGATCAGTTCTGGCAGTGGCTGTCTGCAAACCTGGTGTTTTGGCCAAGAGGGAGAACTGCCAGCATTCTCCAAGGCAAGACCTTGGTCAGTGCTTCACTCTCCCTGCTGGAGCCATGATTTCATGTGGAAGAATAAACAGGCCTGGGGGAAGTGCTGCTTTTTCACTTCACAGCAGGACAGCAGTGACCACAAGGGCCACCCAGACAGGGCCCATCAGATACTCTGAGAGTATCTAGTCCCATTGAACAGACTTCCTATGCTGGAAGAGGTCAGTTTTGGAGCAGTTCAGTGAGTGTGACAGAGGCATTTGGGAGGGAAGAGGGATGCCCTTTCCACCTTCAGCATGCAGAAAACTTACCCAAAGCATTTATTTTATAAGAGATGTTTGTGTCCAGCCAACAGCACTGCCAAGATTGAGGTTATCCTCCATGACATTGTTTGTTCAAATTATTGGCTGTAAGCATTTTACAAGCTACTAAAAGTAGTAAAGAAAACAAGCAGATAAGTGATTTTGAAAACAAGCTGCACCCGTTGCTATTAAAGGCAGGAAACGCACACACCCTGGCACCATTGCCTGATCTTGGGCATGCCTGCTCTTGCTGAAGGCAGCAGGACTTGGTCAAAACTCCATCCCTGAGTGCTGCACAGCTCCCAGCCATGCCCCTAACATGGATAGACCACCAGACTCCAGGGCTTGCCAAAAACAGACACAGAGCCTTCATGGCCATAGCAGCATCAGTGGCAGAGCAGAATTTCAGCAGCTGAGACCACAACAGGAACCCACAATCAGCTTTCATAATTTATCATCACAGGTGATTTTCTCGTGCTCACTTCTCTCAAACCAGCTGCTGTGATGAGCAGCAGAAGTCAGGACACTGGTGCCCATAGCTTGTGGGAGAGAGTTCCCTCCTGTCTAACTTCTGCTTTATTTGAACTAATATAGTTGTATATAGCCTGGCATTTAAAGGATGTTCAATGAATGCTTCACATTTCTCTTTAGGGTTTCAAGGTGGTATTTAGGAAGAGTTAGGACTTTGTGGAAAGTTTTATAGAGTTACAGAGCACCCAAAGGGTTTCTTTCCAGGGATCTTTTAAAAATAAAAATCTTCCTCCCTTTGCTATTTTGAACTATAACCACTGCAAACAGCTTTCCCACTTTTTAAGTGCTTTTACTAGAAATCCCTCTTATGTTCCAAGAATACTGAGATACACATGAAAGGGAGTTCACCAGCTAGATAAAGCTTTGGGGGTGTCAGATTATTCCTGATATTTGCATATTCCACATTATTTAATCAATCTTTTAACCAACAAAGCTATTAAGTGATTCTACTAATTCCATCTTTTCCCAACAAAAAGTTTAAAGAATGCAAACCTTGCTGTTTTAACTTATTAGACCAGCAAGACCATCCCAAAGTAGATGTTTTGACTACTGCCTCAATCTTCTAAAGAGAATTCATCTCCTTAAAATCTACAGTATTAGGCAAGGCTCTTGACATCAGCTACAAACAATTTCTGAAGGGGATGTGCTGGGCTGTAAATCCCAGATGTCAGATAAATCAGTGACTGAAAAAAAGACAAAAACACAACCATGGTCATGTGGTGGGTGGAATACAATTTAGCAGAAGACCTGCAGCAGTTCAGCTTTTCCATTAAAGCTGGGTGGATGAGCCACCTCAGCCAAAACACATGATGCACTCCAGAAATCCTCCAAGCAGATGGAGAGAGACAATCAGAATCCCTGCACGTGGAGCACAAAGGGCTGAGCCTGGAAAAGAGAACGCAAGAGCAGGATGCTAACATTTGAACAGACCATAAAGGGAAAGTTTGTTAAAAAGGTAGGCAGAGGAAAGACTCATGTGTCAGTTCTTCTCAAGGAGCACATCCTCACCTTGTCTCTGCAGCATGGTGTGGCAGTGACTGCAGCAGAGATGCTCAGGAAGCTGGAGCAATGCTGAGCACTTCTTGCACACAAGCACTGGGCACTGCAGCACACACAGGACATTCTGTGGCCGCTCTCTTGGACCAGCACTCAGCCCCCAGCAAAGGTTTAGCTCTCCACAGAGCTGAGTGTGGGCATACCACTGCATTGCTTCCACTCCAAGGGCAGCTGCAACCTGGGCTGCCATTGGTAACTTTGGGCAGCCACAGCCAAAACCCTCTCAAGGCAGCTGCCACCCCACCTCCATGCTTCATGGAATCCTTACAGGGAGAAACTGCCATTGCCAAACCTGTGACAAAGTGTAAAAATCTGGTCACTTTGATACTTAGGGGTTTCCTTGGCCCTATAGGCTCTAAAGCAAGGAAGCATTCTGCAGCTGCATGGTCCTGTTCCACCACAGTGTTTTAGTCCAGTTAAGCAACATCTGGCAGCAATGAGCTCCAACAGCTGCATGCTTTTGGTCTGAAAATTTCCAATATGAAATCAAGGAGTTACAGAGAGCACTGGGCTTTACTAAGAGCTAGAACATGGTAACACTGCTGGAATTACACCCAGAATTACAACCAGAAATAAAGCCTCTGTGGAATAAAAAGTTACAACCAGAAATAAACCCTGTGTAGAATAAAAGGGACACCAGAGCAAGAGATCCATATTTTTCAGCCTGAGCCTTTTTCAGCTACAAACTTCAGCTAAAGGCAAGAGCATTCCCAAGCACACAGGGCAGCTCACTTGTCCTGCACAGAGATCAGCAGAAACCTGAATCCTTCACAGGTCTGCACTGACAAAGTCATGGAGTGATGGATATTCTGAGCTGTGCTGCATCAGGAGGCAAGAGAAGCCATGGAGACCTCAGCACCAGGACACCCCTCCAAGGAAATGTCCTCAAAGGAGCAGTCCCAGCTGACCCAGGAATACAGAAAACAAAGATTCACCCACCACAACCTTTGGCCTGACACAATCAGCTGGATGGGGTGAGCAGTGCACATTTCCACCTTCCTCTGGGGCTCCCAGGACCAGCCCCTGGGCACAGTGCCAGCACTTCTGCTCTTGGTGGAAACCAGATTTTGGCCCCCAGTATCACTGCACCAAAGCCTGTCTAACTAAATAAATGATGTTGTTTACAGCTGGAAGATGGTCTCCATTACACAACATGATCATCCTGGCCAAGCTTCCAGGGAGAAGCTGTTCTTCAGGGGATTGTTGCTTGAAAAAATGAAGAAGAAAACAGAACTAGCTGAAGCCAACATAGCAATTTAACAGCACAGGAAATATAATCTGCTTCTGCTGAGAAAACAACAGAGCTGCAAACTTGTCCAGGTCACACTTACTGTTGGGCATACTGTATATTTGGGGGTTTAGCCACTGTCTGGACAGAGCTGGCAGAACAGGGAAGAGAAAGAAAACCCAACCTGTAAAATGTGAAAAAAAGAAAAAAGCTGGGACAGATCAAGAAATTAAGAGCATGGAAATGCACTGGAAGGCAGGGGGCTGACAAAAGGAGCTTCAAGTGCATCAGAACACATGAGAACTCCAGCAGAGAGAAGTGGAGAAGAAAAATTTAGAGTGACAAAAAACAAGAGCAGCAATTGTGTCACTGGCTGTCCTAATGACACATCAGCTGCAAGCCCTGGGTCTGGTCCTCCTGCAGAATGATCAGTCTGGAGATTGCTGATCCCTGGCTGTTGAGTTCATCAATCAGGCCCCCAAATGCACTTTCCCTTTGCACTGTGGATATTGGATAAAAAACAGGGCAGGGGCAAGGACAAAGATTTTTAAGGACCGAAGTCCAGCTTCAGTTGCTCAATGGCATCTTCATTGCTGGAGACAAGCAGTGCCCTGGGAAGGACAGTGTGCCCTTGGGGTGCTCCATGTTTCAACCACAGGGTTCATTTTTCACCCCTCATAGATGGCTCAGGGCTTACCCCAAGAAGAGGCACTGCCAGGACACAGCACTCCTCTGTGCTTTCCCAGAGAAAAATGTCAGAGAAACGTCTCATGTCAGAGAACATGAGGCTTGCACAGCTCCTGGCAGTCTCCCATTTTACTGCAGGGGAGTCACAGCCATCACTAAGGGAAATCCCTGAGCCTGGGACATCTCTCAGTGTGTGCAGCCTGTCAGGGTGAGAGCCCTCACCTCACACCTGGATGGCAGAGCCACCTTCCACTGCCTTTGCTGAAGCTTCAGCTGCAGAAAATCACAAAAATTCCTCCAAGAACAGTTTTTTTGAGGCAACCAAGCCTGCCAAGCAGACTCTGAGAATGGTGATAACCCATGAGCAGGAGCCTCTCCCAGACAGCTGCCAGGGGAAGTCTGTTACCTGTTGCTGTTTGCAGAGGGCAGGAGGTGAGAAAAACCACTATCAGAGCATGATGCTGGGCTGAGAAGTCTCCTGCCTCTCAGGGCAGCACTTAATCAGCTTTGACGTGCCTAAACACTTAATCCCCACGGGGCAGCAGCAGGAAGAACCAGCTGGTTTATTTTCACTGTGCACAGTCCAACCGACCCTGCCCTGCCCGTGGTTCACCTGCCCAAAAGGTACACGCTCTTTTTCTTGCCTCCTTCTCTACTATTCATCAGGTATTAGATGCTGTGGCTGATGTGTGGCTGGTCATGTTCTTTCTCGTTGTATTTATATTTACTTGTGCAGCAAAGGCTGGGCTGAGTCTGAATGTCTCCAATTCATGCCCAAGCATGTGCAAATGTACACCTGAAGAGACCATCCTCTGCAACAGAGCTGGACTGAAAGCCCTACCTGGAGAAATAGCACCATCCACCATCTCTCTAAACCTCTCCAACAATTATCTGCGGATTCTCAACACCAACACCTTCAGAAACCTGACTTTCCTTCACAGCCTCTGGCTAGATGGGAACAATCTGACTTTCCTGACCCCAGGAACTTTCCATGCTCTCAGCAGGCTGCAAGAGCTGCACCTCAGCAGGAACTCACGCCTCACCTACCTGCACGCAAACACTTTCAGAGGACTATTAAACCTCATCAGCCTGGATTTGTCCCACTGCAACATCTTCGAAATCCACCCACTTCTATTTTCACACCTGCCTTCTCTAGAAAGGCTTGATCTCGCCTCCAATAACATGCGGTACGTCCCACAAGCCTTTAGGAACCTCTCCAGCCTCACGAGGCTGTCCCTGGAGGGCAATCACATAGAAGCCATCGGCAGAGATTCCCTGAAGGACCTGGAAGCCCTGTACGATCTGAATCTCAGGAAGAATCGGATATGGATCATTCAAAATGGAGCTTTTGCAAAGCTTCTCAGACTGGGCATGTTAAATTTAGGACACAACTTCATCACTGATTTGCCTAATCAGCTTTTTGAAGGATTGATCCAGCTCAAGACCATGCACCTTGAAGCCAACAGAATCACTGCTGTCGACTGCACCTTCAGACAGCTGCTCAACTTGAGAAACTTGTACTTGAACAACAACCAGATCTCCTCGATCTCAGACTCTGCTTTTTTATACCTGAACAAGCTGCACTTCCTTCACCTGAGCAAAAACAACCTCAGCTCCCTGCCCACGCGCTTGTTCTCCGAACTGACCAGGCTGAGGTACGTGTTCCTGTCCCACAACCCCTGGAGGTGTGACTGCAGCCTGCTCTGGTTCTGGCGCTGGACGGCCACACGCCGGGCGGTCATCGAGGGGCTGGACTGCGCCTTCCCGGGCCCTGCCAACACCACAGCACCCCAGCAGCCCCGCCCTGGCCACCTGGGGCACTGCACCGTGCCACTGCAGCTGGCCAGCGAAGACAAGTGCAGGGTGGCCGGCACCAGCGTGGCCCCCAGGCCCCCGGCTCTGCCTGGCCAGCTCATGCTGCTGGCCCTTGCCTGCCACACGTGGTACAATGAGAGGGGATGGGGCACCGTGGTGGCCACGTTTTAATGGTGTTTTAATTATAGAGTGGAGGCTGCTTATTTGTTTTCTTGAAATTTGTTTATGAGCAATGGTTTTCGTGACAGGTGGGTTTTATATGGAAATAAAGGGATTTCATTATATAGGAATGTATTATTTCATTCGTGGGCAATACTCTAATCTGAAATGCTAACATCAAAATTCAATGCAAATGCTCACATTGGCAAGTTCAGGGCTGGGGCCTGTGCTGGTGATGTGGGGCTGGGAAGCATGTTCCCCTCTGCCCTCCCCAGTTCCCAACTGACCACAGCCAGGCGTGACCTCCCTGGGAGGGGCTGCCTTCCTGTGCCCAGCCCATACTGGGCATATTGTGAGTACTGCTGCAATAGGAATAAATTGCATGTGCTCCAGGACATCTGGAGTCTTTAGAAAAGGCCCAGTCCATCAGCATTGCTGTGAGCACGTGGGGATCTCTGCTGTTAGAATGTAAGACAGTGTTGGAGGTGTGAGCAGAAACTCCACCATGTAAAACACTTTATCACTCAGCTGTTCCTCACAGCACTGAACCTCAGCTAATGTGGCTCTGCATTTACCCCTGCAAGGAGGTCATTTGTCTCAGGGATGGTCTGTACAAGTTGTGTCTATCTCCCTGCATGCAGTCAAAGAGCTCTGTCACAGCACAATTCCAGTGCCATATCCCCAGTCTGCCTCCCTTCAGCTGCTGGGAGACACAGATCAGCCTTCTCTGTCCTCCCAAATGGAATTTTCCAGTTGTGCAGGTATATTAAAAGCCCTTATCCAATGTTTGCTGGGTGCTCACAGAAGGAAGCAAAGGAATGTGTGCCAGACACACCACATTTGTCCCTGTCCTTAGAGGAATTATCCCAAGCTGATAAGAGGTAAGAGAGAAATAAACCCTTGTTTAGGGCTGAAAACACACAAACCAGCACCATTTGACATGGGAAACCTGCCATGGAGTGCAGAGCAGGACCAACCTTTGCCGTTCACCAGGGAAGGGACAAAGTGGGGCTCCACAACAAAACCACACATGCTGCAGCCTCATTGTATTTGTGGTTAAGTTTGTGCAAAGCATTTAACGGTCAACACAATAAATTTTTGCTTACATTGTTTGTGCTGTTTCATCATCTTCACTTTCCTCAGCTTCACATACTTCAAGAAGTGGTGGAAAAATACTCCAGCTGGTTTCTTGCTTTTGCATTACTCTCTATGAAGCTGCAATAGGAAAAGGCAGAAGCAAAAAAGCAAGCAAAGTCCACCTCAGCAATTTCTTAAGTCCCTAAAAGATTCAATTTTTTTCCATTGAATAATACAAATTGGTGAAAAATTTATATGGACAAGAACCTTGCCTTCTCTGAACACTTTGATAAAATATTCCTTCCACTTTTACACCACCACCTCATTAAACAGTAACAGGAACACAACTAAATTGCTTCCTTTTTGATAAAAAGTCGTAGAAATATTTAACAAGTTATACACAGTATGCTCAGGGAGAACATGTGGCCACATTTTTAATCCACAAAAAATTAAGCTTGCAAGGAATATAAGAAGAAGGCCAGAAAACACAGACCCTGGGGAGGCAGTCTGGGCTGGCAAAGACATTTTAAGGAGGACCTTAAGATGAAGGGTAAGAACAACATGCACCCACAGGGGCAGCAGCAAGTCCAACTGTTTAAAAAAAATTCAATATGAACAAAGGTGACATTGCTAAAAAAACCTTGGAAACAAAAAGCATGTAATTGAAGAAGCAAAAAAAGTATAAATAATAACAAACAATTTAATATTAAAGAGCAAAAAGAGTTGCAGGAAGAAGGAAACGTGCTAAAGTTTACATCTCCTGTTGAAAATTTTAGGTGTGTTTGACAAAACAAATTATTTGAAAACCTGCTTGTTAAGAGTGTTTACTGGAGAGAAAGCACTGGGTTTGTCCTGACTGCCCTGCACTGGACCTTCAGTGTGAGAGATCCACTCTGCTTGGACTGCAAACTTTTCTTTCTTAAATACATCCAGCACAAGGAGAGGCTTTCCCATTCCATAATTGTCAAAGTACCCATTTCTCCCCCTTTAACCTGGTGCCAGGAGGCAAAAGAGGCAAGGCAGTACAGATGCACATGGCCACTTCCAAAGTCCAAGAATTTTGACCTTAACCACACCACATCCCCAGCAAGTGCCATAAATCACCAGAACACAGTTTCAGTGGGATGGCCGTGACTCTACTTACGGTATATCACTCCATCTTGAGTGAAAACATGCAATTTCCTGTGGGAAGCTTTGTTAACATACTTTTCTTGTGAAAAAAATTGTACCAGTGGAAAGTTTCCAGCCAGCTCTGCCCAGGGCTTCATGCAGGGAATCACTGGGGTGGTTTGCTGACACCCCACACCCAGAGCAGGGAGCGCTCCCAGCCGGTGCCCCCACAGTCCATGCCCTCACCCCTGCAGATGGCAGGGCTCCTGCTCATCTCCTCCTAGGTGCCCCAGCCCCTCTTCAGCTCCCTGTCAAATTCCTCCTTTTCACCTGCCCTTTTTTCATCTCCTACACACAGAAAAATTAATTCCCTTTCACTCAACTAGCCCTCAAACAAATGCTAACCTCTGAAGCCCCTAAGGCACAACAACACAGAAGCTGCTGCTTCAAACAAACTTTGCTTTTAAGGGACCTCTCCCTGCTGTGCTGCCAGCAGCACCAACCCCTCAACATGCTCTGAAGGACCAGTACCTAGCATCAGATTTACATCAAGCCAATGAAGATGAAGAGATTGTGTGTGGCACTGCAGCCCAGAAGCACCATCTGCAACTGAAGACAGGCTGCCATGCTGGGTCAGTGCAAATAAGGAGAGAAGCATGTTTTTTAATGTTTTTATTTCAACTGATGCTTTGCCACCATATTACATCACTTTGAATAGCTTGGAATAGCAATATGATCTCAAAATATAGCAAACAGCTTGCCAAAGCAAGAGAATATGAAATCCTATGGATACAGCATCTTCCTTCTTTGGCGACAATGCTTCCTTCCATTTATCTCTAAAAATAATTTTATATTCCAGCACATTTGCTGTTCACTTTATTGAACCCTGCTGTTTATACCATTTGCCTCTTCCCTGCACAAAACCAGTCCACAATGTAGTATGGTTTTGTATCTAACAGCATTTTAAATAAAAAAGTTATAGTTTTCATGCAGATTTTTGTAAAAATTATTTTCTAGGTGCACAGAACTGAACCAAGATGCATACAAAAATGCATTCACTTCCATTCTCAGGTGTAACCATGCCATCAGCAACATGATCATATGTTACTGCAAGAGGTCCAAGGATGGTGGTATTATCATATGTAGTATAACCTTAAAAAACAAACAAACAAAAAAAAAACCAAAAAAACCCTTTTATAAGCAGCAAGAGAAAAAACTGCCATGCTTTATTTGTAAAGTAATCAAAATAGTTAGATGTATAAAAAAGCACCATGTACAAAGAATACCAGAGGAAGTACATCTTCCTAATTACACATTTCTCATTTAGCATTGCGAGCTGGCCTGCAGGTCCCAACTTGTACTGTAGATTTATTTGCAAAATTAAGGATGTGGTCAAACCTAAAATATGCTTGGACTGTATGACAGAAATTAAAGTGGACTGCAGATAGAAATTAGATTTGTTTCCATTACAACTTATACCAACCACCTTATAGCCCTCAAGGGTATAAAACCACATGTCAAGTATCTGAGAAATAATGGAGTGAAAACAGCTCCAGAGCAATATTGCAAGATGCAGGTCTGCTATGAATGCATTTCTGTGAGCTCTTGATAAGTTAAAATTTCCTTTGGGAAAAGAGCACATCTGTTGGTTATAACTCCTCCCCCTGAGAATTTTGATAAATTTGTCTTGCAAAGCAAAACAAAGTCCTTTGAACTTCAACAGTTCCAAGGCCAACAGCATTTCAACGTGGTCACAGCCGATCTGCTACTCATGCACCCAGGGTGGCAGGTTGGGTTTTTGTTGCATTTTGGGTTTTTTTTCTTTACGTGGATCATCCTGTTTATACTCGCTTCATTCCTCTGCCCATCAAGCAGGCAAACACGGTCATGACCATCTTTGGCTTCACCTCCACAAGATCCTCTGGAAGAGCATAAACTCTGGCACCAATTCTCCTTGCCATGGACACGGCATACCTATTCACCATGGAAAGATAAGGTGGTCAGCACCAAGACTGCTACCAGGAAATGGCAAGTCAAATCCTGCCCCATGCAACACAATTTCACCTATTCTTTATTAAGATTCAAGATGTGGAACAGTTTAATCACACCACATCCTTTTGTTTTACAAGTTTTTCTCATTTTTTGCTGTTTTCCTTTTCCACAGTAAGGTGTTTTTAATGTGCAAATTGACCTTTGAATGTCAAGTCCACTTTACTGACAGTTAAAGAATCTTAATTAATATTTGTTAGGGCTAATAGCATATATAATGAAGGATTAATCATGTAACACTTCCTTTTCTGTTTGCTCCTTATGAATAACAAAGTGAGACTATTATCTGCCAGAAATTTTGCTGTCATTCTGCCACTGCAGAACAGTCACAGAACACACATTTCAAAGGCATGTTTTAATATGCATACTTTAAACTTGACAATCTGTGATGATTCAACAAGACATAAGACATACAAGGGTTCAATTTCAAAACTCTGAACCACACACAAATGCCTGAACAGGTGAGAAATAAGAGAATCACTGGTAAGAACTGCTGGAGCTGTTCTGCATTTCTCTCAGCAAGCCAGAGTTCAGCCAACTGCTCCCTCCAGCGCCACAGGCAAGGACAGCAACTCGATTTCACTAAGTGCTGCCTGTGTCAAAAGTACTGTGCTAAAAGAGACTGAAAACCACAGCAATAAACTGGTCAAAACACCTGCAGCTTGAGGCCAGCACATTGAATGTGCACCCTTTCAATGCAAAACAGCTTTTGAGAGAGCAAACTTACTTAGCATTATTTTGCTTGTCATCTTCTGATAGGTGACCAGTCTTTACTAGGTCATAGTTGATACAACCAGGCTGGATGGCATCGATTAAATCCACAACTGCCAAGCTTGTGCTGATGGTCTTGTCCTAGAGAATACAGGGACAGAGAAGTAAAGATGAGTGTCCAATCCTTAAAGCATAATTCTTACCTCAATTCAGCTGCTCTGCAACATGCAACCAAAGAAGTTTTAAACGAGCCCTTTCAAAGCAGCAGTGTTAGTGACTATTCCCAGGTGGACCAGAGGGAAAACCAAACTGCTGCCTCTGGTGACAATACAATACTGCTACTCCAATTTACTGCAAGTGCTCTGGAAATCCAAGGAAGTAATCATTGTGCAGGCAGCAGTTCTGCCCTGCTGAGCACAGCCCAAGGCACAATGCTCACCTCCAAATGCACACCAGCTCCAGCCCCGTTGCTTGCCAGCATCTCACCTCTCATCTCTGCCCCAGATCCTGACCACCCCCCTCCTCAGCCACTATTCCCCACTATGGGCAGTCCTAAACATTCTCCTATCCTGTAGCTTGAAGCCACTCTGTTCCCAGCACAGTCTGAATCCTGTCCTGTTTAAACTCCTTTCTAAGATGCCCCTGCTATTCCTCCACCCAAGGAAAAAATTTTTGGGACTCGTCTCCTTTTGTAGGCAAGAAGGGAACCTGTACCTTGAAGTTCTGGATGGAGGTGGATTTGCCAGCTTCTTTCAGGGTCTGGTTTACCCAGCTGACTATAATGTCATCATTGGCTTTCTGACCATCACCCAGGTCCTCGAGGACATTCAGCGTGTACCTGAGAACCAGCAGAGAGAACAAGATTAGGCACAGAGCCAGGACAAAGCCATGCAGCCAGGATGCAACATGAGCCATGGCAGCTTGGAAAGTCTTTACATAGTCTCAGCTCTGGGTCTGAGGTTTTTTTTAAACTCCTTTAGCAAAAAGAAAGAACCATGTATCTTATCTGAAGTGTGATTTCTGTTAAAGCATTAGTCTTTCTAGCATTTCATGTCCTTTAATAGGAGCTCAAAAAATTGCCTGGGCTCAGGATACTTGTTAAAAACTATTTTATCATTAAGCATTTGCTCCATAGGGGTAACACATTACCTAAAAGGTATGGATTACCTCAGGAGCTAGCATTCAGACCTGTAATGTCAAATTAGGATCTACCACACACCTTTTTTCCAGACATATATTTGCATAATTTTACAATTCTTCAGAACTAGGTAACAGGAAGATCAATTTTATCTGTTATTAAGTTTCTTCTTTCCCCCATTCCAATGCAAAAGAGGTCTATAAAGCAGCCCCAGAATATTTCCCGCTCAATTTCCAATTAAAAATCAAAACATGAAAGTTGTGTAATGTTACTGCTCAGGGTTTCAGCTTGTGGACCAGACTTGAGCAGGTGAGGGAGGTGATCCTTGTCACAGGTCCACCAACAGGCTGTCCAGAGGTGCCTGCTCCAGCCTCTCATGTGCAGCTCTATCACAGTTTTGTCCAGGTGTGTCTCAGACACCCCAGAAAGCACAGAGGTTTTACAATCATTCTGGGTGACCTGTTCCAGGTACTGCAATGCTCCCATGGAAGAAACTTCCCAAATTCTGTACTCCATTCACAAGATTCACATGTTTGACAGGGGTCCTACCTTCTCATCAACTGCCAGACCAAGGCCAGTGTCAGCGTTGGGTTTCCATCATTCAGATCTTGCCCTCCAATGCCAACCAGGGAGAATTTAGCTGGATGCTTTCCCAAATCTACAGCGTAGTTACAGTTTTCCAGCTACACACGACAAGAGTTTAAGCAGAAAAATCACTCACAAACACACTCTCTTGACTGGAAGCCTCGAACAGGAATTTTTAGTGTCCATGGCTTCCTTTAAAGTCTTTTGACATGTTTACCTTTTTCATATTTGCTCCAAGTTTAGGGTACGGAGGCTTGTTAACCTTATTCCAGTCAACAGGAACTTTGATCTTTTCATATAACTGTAGTATTACCAGTGCATCTTGGAGATCACTAAAGTGGAAAACATGGATTAAGTCTAATGTTTCGAGATTTGGGTGCACTCACTTTGTCACATCATGAATAACTACTATTCTTTACAGGTGTTTGCAGTTTCAACAACAACAATAAAAAGAAAAAAAAGCTGGGTCTCCCAAGAGCCTAAAGCTTACCCGTAGAGGTGATTTACGTGGGGGTTCACACCCAGGGAGTTCATCCAGTTGCGGAAGGTCCGTTCCTCGCGCGTCTCTCCTACATGATGGAAAACAGGTTCATTCCAAATTCTGCAAGTTCAAAGCTGAGCAGGGCAGGGAGCTTTGAGCTTCTACCTTGCAAGGTAGGGAACTTTGAGCAGCAGAGCTCACCAGGAGGTTTTAAGCAGAAAAAGAGTATTTTTTTCTACTATAATTTTTTTCAAAGGAAGAGGGTGACCCTGCTATCTAGTATTGGATGTCATTTTGATTTCCTCAGGCTTCAGAAGAGCCTTTTGCACTTTCTGCAAGAAAAAGGAGCAGAAAGGTCTTCCACATGGGTGTTAGCTAACTGCTGTCACAGCCCAGTCCCAGTTGTGCCAACAATTAGCGCTCCCATGAACATCTCACTGCATTTCTGAGGTTTTCTTGCCCATCACAGGAAATGGCAAAACCAAATTCCCCGGCATGGTGAGTGATGGGGTGCTGGCAGAGTGCCTACAGGTTCAGGCTCCACAACAGGGTCAGAGCAGCTGAACAGGCTGCCAACTGCCCTCCTCATCTGCCCCAAATTAGTAAACAACCACTGCAGCACTGAAGCCTCAAATCATAGGTGTTACTTCAATGGAGATACCTCTGCAGGGCACAGCCTCCAATGACACAACTGTTTACTTTAGATAGCCCCCTCCTGCTAATTTTGTGACTGATAACGGCCATCACCTTCCAAAAGGGTCCAGTCGATGTCCTGGTTTTCAGGCTTGGTAAGTGCTGGGTACTTGTTGAACAGGTTGGCAACGAAGGCCAGGTTCAGTTTGGGGTTGCCACTGACCACATCAGCCGGTGTGACGAACTGCCGGCAGCCGAGCCGATCTGCCTGCTGCAGCATGTACTCTGCCCTGCGCAAGTCATCCTTCTCCTGCCAGGGGTGCAAGGGACAAGAGCTGTCATGAGACAGACTGGGCTACACTACAAAGCAGATGGGAAGCTCCTGACCACTGTCTGGAGCAATGTCACAAGGCCATGTTTGGCATCAGTCACTAACTGAGTGAAGGGATGAGGCACACACACCAACCCCTGCTGCTGTGCCACTGTCACGGCTTGTCTTGCTATTTTTATTAGCATGGTGCTTTCCAAGCTCACATGCTGTCAAATTTTAATGCTTTTGGAACTTAGTGGTTCAAAAGAAGTCAATATGCTCCCTAATGGAGCAAGCCCACAAAGCATTTCTCAATCATCTCTGTTAATTGGAGGGTAGTGACCAGGCTGGCAGCAAGCACTCATTGAGCACACACCTGAGGTGTGCACATGGCCACTGACACTGTACACGATCTAGAAATTAAGATACCAGGTTACCCAGATGTCACAGGGCAATGATAGGGTACAGGGAGCTCATGATTCTACAGGATGAGGACACGACAGCCTGAATACTTACATTGAAACCCGACATGTTAATATCAATCTGAGGCTCTCCTTCTTTCTGCCCTTTGGGTGCAATTTGATTGAGGAGGTGGAAATAGGCTCTGGAATCCTGAAATGAATGAAAAAGAAAATTCAGCCCTCCTGCACAGCAGTGAATGCACCATAACAATTCATTTCAAGCTCATTTTTAACAAGTCACCGTGCATAATTGGCTTATGTACCTTTACTGAATTGCCAAAATCTGTAAGCTTAAAAGAGAGCACAATGGTAGAAATCCAGGCAGCAGGAAAGGAAACAAAGGGAAAAGGTTAGAAATATTTAAGATGACAATTATGTGGTTTGACTGTTTGAAAGCTGCCTTTGCTACAAGCTCTGGTGTCACAGCCACCTCTGCAGTGGCTGGAGGAGGCAATGACCCCATGCTGCTCACACTCATGGCCCCCAGATGCCCCAAGGCAGCCCTAACCTCTAAACAAGGCAGCCATTCCTACTGCCACAGCAATGATGAAACAGCTCAGTGAAGACAAATTCCGAGCAAAAAGCTGATTATAAGATGTCTGAATGTTTTCTTTTGTGCCTGCCCATTAGCTAGAACAGCTTAGAGGAGAGAGGCCAGGGATGGTCACCATGCAGGAGGAGCCAAGAGCTGTAGTGATTACTTATCAACTGCATGTCCTTTTAGTCCTCAGCACTAAGGAGGACCTCAGCATATCATGGCAGTCATGGGGATGCACCAGAGAAGCTAACTATCAGCAAAACTGTAAGTAATTTTGAAGCTGGAAATAAGAGTGACCACGCACACAACAGGTCAGATCTATGATCCTCACACACCTCAATTATCAATTTTTTTTTTCCTATCTCAATCTTCTTCCTCCTACTTGAAACTGCTGGCCATGTGAATAAGCTCCAGAAAACTGCTGAGACCAGTGTCCAGATGCCCCACACTTACCCACAGTCACCATCCTCCATTTCTCATCAGTGCTCCCACGTGTGAAAAGCAGCCTTAGGAGTCCCCACTCCCATTCCTACTAAACCCAGTGTGACGAATAAGAGGTCTTGTTTCCCTTCCTCTCTCCAGCCCATGACATTTTAGATGAAATGCCATCACCTGCTAAGAGTATGTGGAAGTCTCACTCTCCAGTGAAGCATTTTCCCCTGTTATCTCCATCAAAATATGGACTAAGGACATTTCAAAACATATAAGCAACACCAGTTTCACAGCTGATTAAAACACACAACAGCAGCACTGGAGGAAACAGACAGCTCAACACTGGGTTCACCCTCATGACAAGAGAGAACAGCACTGCAGGACCTCAGATACAACATCCAAAACCCCCCTGGTAAGACCACTCAAGACCACTTGACTCAGTTAGGGTCAAGAAAGGTCCTGCCCAAGGATGAAAGGCCTCATTTACACATGCAAACATATCCCAGTCCAGCTCCCAGTCTTTTCCCAGGCTCTGCAAATCAGGAGAGCTTTGGTACCTTGATATCTGAGCTGAAGTTACTGATTTTGTGCCAGCCTGCGTTTTCCAGGTGGTAGTTGGCCCATCTTAGGAGCAGCTCTTCTGGGGATAGTTTCATAAGGTCCTCCAGATTTTCACCATCACGAAGTAAGGCAGCCAGTGCTACAAGAAAAATTATTGTGAGGGAAGAGTCAAACCTGCATGCCAGAATTCGAGCTGCAGCAAGATTTCAGGGGGGTACAATACCAACTATTGATTATGTCAAAATATTCTGGGTATTAGCAGTTTTCCTGAGTTGGTTGTTACACAGAGAGGAGTATAAATGATCTAGAAATATATATGTAAAAAAGTACTTTCCCCTTTTCTTGTGGAACAAAATTCTCTGGACTTTGTGTGCAGTCTTTTAAGCTGATGACAGGAAGCTAAATGCAAATGCACTTCTATCTCAATGAAAAATGCTTCCAAGCAGTTTCATAAGCACCATTAAAAAAACCCAAAGGAGCCAAGATAAGCTGGCCAGTGCTTCCTCTGCCGTGAATTTTCAATCTAAACCAAACAATGTCAACACTTCATGATGGGAAAGCTTAAATAAAAGACACTGAAGCCCCTCCATCCATCTGGATGCTCTGATAGCACATGCAGGAATATCAGAGCTCTTCAGATGATTTGAAAAGTTTAAATTTTGGAGGCTGTCGTGCAGGACCAAGTGAGTACAGGGAGAGATTTGCAGTATCAGTCTCTCACCACCAAGGACAAAGTGAGAGCTCAAGCTGCTCCACTGAGAGTAGCAAGGAGGATTTTAGAACCAAATAACTACCACAGAGCTGAAATCCCATTTATAATTTTTTTTGAGAAAGCTATGCAGTTGTCTATAATCCTAAAAGGATCCAAGCAGCTTTTACCACATCTCAACACCATTAGGAGCCTGCAGCTGGAGCAGCCTAGGGCATCACCAAGCAGTGTGCTCATTCACTGCCAGGCTCAAGCCAAGCTGCATCTTGACTTACAGGCTGGTGTTCAGCCAGCTCTCCAAGGCTGATACACATCACCAGGATGGCACAGCCCACCTGCATGAACCTGCTGCACAGCTACAAACAGGAGGGAGAACATTCAGCTTGGCACATGCCCTGATGATCCTTCTTCCAGCAGAGAGGAGGGAGGGAAGAGGCAGAGGCAGGGCTGGGGCTGACAGCACAAGCAATGCTGTGTTCATGCTTTAGAAGTAACCACTTAGGATCTCATTTACCTTCATTTCTGCTGAGCTCGATGTCAGCGAACAAGCCGATCTTAATGATCTGCCAGAGGAGCCCAAGGACCAGGTGGGGCTTCCCTTCCCTCAAGTCCTCCGCGCCAATATTGACAACATGACAGCCGATGGCAGATGCAGAATTCAAGGCCAGGTTCAGGTTCTCCTGCAAACAGCAGAGCCCAGTCAGACACAGTCCAGGGAGATGCTGCCTTCCCTTTCATCCAGCACCAGCAGAGTGGAGGTTCCCCCCTTGTCCTTGCTCCAACAGCAGCAGCTCAGAGGAAACACTCCCAGCCACTCTCCAGATGAAGTTTTAAGGGAGCTGTGTGGCAGCAGGCTGAATCAATAAGAACTGAACTAGGCACCAGGGTTTAATTTCAGCCTCTGGTATTTAGTTTCAGCCTCCGAGTTAGTTGCATCTAGTGGCATCAAAAAGAATAAGGCTAGAGAAGTGCTAATTTACACACATACACACACACAGAGGCATCCTCACAAAAACAACCTGCCCTAGTATGAAATGATTCATAGCCAACACCAATAACCACATTGTTTAAAAAAGACAGTTCTGTACCTAATCACCACAGCAATATTACGTGTGCACAACATTTCAGCCACTTTACCCATTTTGTCATTAATTCAGCATTTTTGAACCATGCCCACAGAACTGTCAATTATGCGTGGTACAAAACAGCATTTAATAATTAAACAGAAGCTATAAAATTTGCTCCCTTCTGACATTCCACAATAATGCCTTGAGCCACCGTGCTACATTCATTAATTCTATATTAATATGAATTTCAGAAAATAAAATAGAGAAATGCTTTCTACCTGAATTATGAATGGTGTGAGTTTCTTCTTATTAATTGCTCTTTCATCAATTGTGTCAGGAACAGAAAGATTGATCATTTTGCTGTTAGGAGGAAAACCAGTGATATTTGAACAACACTTAGTATTTAATCCCAACAAAACTCAATGCACTGTGACGATACTCACCACAGCACATTTCCTCTAGCCTGCTTGTTTTTGTGTCATTTTTTTTCCATAAAAATCAAGATTGCATAAATCAGAAGTTAATATTTACATTATCAAGAATGTATTTGTAACTAATAGCTAAGCCTGAAACTTTAAACATGTTCCCAGCCACTACTGATCTCAGCTGCTGGAGCAAAAAGAGCACATGAATTATTCACAGTGCAGTCCCTGAACTAGTAAAGACTCATTGCTCTGCTGACATCCACTGCACATTCTAGTAAGACAACAAACTTCCTTCTATTGTAGAGGTTTACTACTTCTGGCAAGAAAACATGCCCCAAAAAAGAACAAACACTTGGAGAGCTCAGTGGGGAGCATGTGAGCACAATGAATTTTTAATCAACACAAAAAATGGCAAATTTAAACTTTATAGAATGAACTACTTCCTACTCAGTTCAGTCTTTGCCTAAAGCCATGAATTACTTGAAGCTTGGGAAATAAATAAACTAAAAATATGCATCACAAGCTAAAGTTAAAAAATAAAAGCTATTAAAGAGAAGGGGTAACTCAAACGTACTTTGTGTATTGATACAGAGATCCTGAAATTCCAGGTTGATCCAGTTCTCCACTATATTAATTCACTTACAATAAAGCAAATGAACCTAACCCATAAAACCAACAAAAATCTCATACACAGAAGGTTGCTGGTATTTAGCAGCCCTGGATGCCTTCTGTTCTCAGCATGTAACAGAATAAGTCACCTAACCTACTTAGTGCAGTTATTAAAAAGAACAGGAAGACTCCCAGAAAATCCATTTTTGGGTTAATGCATAATAAGGTCACTGACATTCCCACAGAGAACACTGTCTGCCTCAACATCCAAGAGAATGGGCCATTTATCACATGTGCCCCTCCTCAAGCGACCCAGCACCAGGCTCAGTTTGCACCAGGACAACTCCTGCTCCCGCAAAGCACCTTCTGCCCCCTCAGCAAACTCAGTCTCAAGCCCAAACAAAAGCACTGGATGAAAATATCAGCTGGCACCAAAGCTGAGGCACCACACAATGGCAATGAAAGCCTGAGAGACTGAGCCTTTTTTTATATGTGCAAAACGTTATGCACACACACCAGTCACAACACCAGCCTAGAACAGGATGAAAATTCCCCAAACTACATTTTTGGAAAGTTACTTTGCTGATTTTTAACCTCTTTAATTCAGGAGCCATCATGACTTACCATAGCACAATTCCATCTCCCACAGCTTTGAACAGGTCATCTGTATTTGGGTTCATTGGAATAACGTGCCTACAGTCGGGATCATTTTCCAGGGCTTTGTTTATCCAGTTCACAAAGGCATATTTCTCTTCCTCTAAGATAACCAATCATAAATTTAATACAGGCTTTTTCATAACAAAGATTTTCCCAAAAGAAGCAGAGCACTACAGCCCAGAGAAATAACAGCCCCACTATCATTACCACACATTTTATTAGTCACACAAAGTTTAAAGAAAGAAGACTCTCACAACTATCACAATATTCCTGCTATTTACTTTTACTTAACAACTTTATCATACTCAAGTGTGACACAAGGACTTCATCAGCAAGCACAGTTAACGAAGCAAATGAGAAGGCATTTAACTTATACACTGTTAAATTTGCAGCATATAAATTCTGTCCCACTTTCACCCTGATGTGAGATCACTCAGCTCTCAGAGAACTAGAGCACAGCACATGGCATGGCAGTAGAAATGGGCTGGGTTTGGCATAGGAACTCCAGAAACCCAAGAGGAGAGTGAGAGCCAGAGTGGTACCTGAGTAGGAGTGCTGGGTCCCCTCGCTGGAGAGCTCTGAGGTGCCCCCGATGGCACAGATCCCTTCCTTCCTGTTAATGGCTCTTCGGAATGTTTTAGCGATATCGCTGCTTTTCACCTCTTGGAAAATCTACAATTTAAAGTGCTCTTTTAGACAAGAAAAATTCATCTTCATAAACAAAAAGGACCACAGAAGGAGCTATTTCTTCTCAGCTTTAAAGCAAACTTCACAGTAAAATCAGCACATGTGAAGGGCCCAGCAAGGGTGTAGTGGTATTAAATCTGACATGGACAGTGGGCAGTCATCCCACTTTCTCAAACACACACTGCAAGTGCCTATTGAAACAGAAGCATTAGGCATGAAGTACCTTGCATATATTTACCTTTACAAGTAGATTTTAAGAGACCACAAGAAAAAACCATGAAACCTTTGCAGTCTGAGCACAAGTAACACATGCAGCAGGTCCTGCAGGGCCAAACTTGAGAAAGCTGCGGTGCAATTTTAACCTTTCTGCATAAGCCAGATGCTCATGTGACTGTGACTTTAGCTCACACAAAAGACTTTGTCCACAACCCAAGAAACAATTATCTTTAAGCATATAACAGTCAAACCTGCAATAAAGTGTAACAATGAGTGCTCCAATTAAAGATTCCCCCTTCCTCAACAGCAGGCTTCGCCTAACTGGTGAAACACCCTCTTGTTGGAGGGCAGAAGAGATGCTTTAGCACAGAAGACTGCACATGCCATTTGCACAGGTTGGATGCTACTGTTAGTGGCCCCAAGGCCCTACAGAACTGAGCAGCTATTAGTAAAAAACACACTCAGTGGCTGGAAAGCCTACTGTAACTCCCTCAAAACGAAACTAAATTCATTTCAACCAAGCTGAAAACACAAGTGAAATGTGTACAGGTTCTCTAAACACTACCCAGAAAAGGACAATGAAACAGCACTGTAAAGCAAGACAACTTGCTTCTGCTAAAAGGAGAGGACACCAGGCTGCAGAGGTGTCACTACAGGGCCAGGCTGCTGGTTGTCACACCTTACCTTCCTGTCCCTTAAACAACAGGGAAGGTGGCAAGTCAAGATGATGATACAGTGGAGTTAAATCATCTCCTGATGGCATGCAGAGGTTGATCAGGTAAACCTGACTGAAGATCTGAGAGCCCAAATGTTGGGGGATTTCTGGTTAATTGGGTTTAACCACAAGGATTTTGCTTTAGATCTATTTATTTTAAAATTTCCTGGGTTAACTACTATCTTCTTGAGAATATGTGCTCTAATGCTGAGGTACCACTAAGTCACTTGGCCCCACTGTAAAGACAGCTCATGTCATTCTTTGTACCATAAACTCCAGCAAAAATGCTCAGAGCAAGAGTTCAGTTTGTAAAAATCATACAGCTAAGCATTGCTGCTAATGTACACCTCAGCTGCCCTAAGACATTTTGTCTTTACTCAATCATTGGCACCTTTCAAATGCAACAGAAGAGATTTACTTCTTCCTTAGTGCAAAGTTAAGAGTTATGGACCAGCTCAAACCAACAGCTGAAACATGCACCCAGCATGCAAGTGTTTACAAACTGCAAACTCCAACTTACTAGTTGACTCCGAACTCAAAAAGTTCAGAGGGTCTGAAAACAATTAAGGAACAGAAAGTGAAGATAAATTAAGAAATATCAAGAAAACTAATTGACATGAAAACAGCTCCCTCAATGTACTGCACATACTTTAATTACTCCTTCAGCATTCAGTCATCAGAGCATCAAAAGGATGAAAAACATACATTGAAGAAGTCTTGCACTTTTGTAAAAATTAATAAATGTTTAAATTCTGGCCTAAAAAGACTGATCCTCCAACTTGTCCCATCACCTTATTCCTGTTCTTCCCTTTCAAGGCAAGAGATTTGAATTTTCTTAGATCAGCACCTAACACAAATCCAAGTGTGTCTTGAAATGCCCTTCCAACTCCTTAGCAAATACTTGTAGTCCCATTAAACCAAGAAAGGAAATTATACTGATACATGGGGAAAACAAGGATTCATCTGTGTGCCTGGAAAAACTGAATAGCTTCCAGTAAATACTGGAAGCTTGGATGATTGCAAGTCTCTTTTTCCAGTTGTCATCTCATGTGGAAACAGTATTTTGGCCTCCAATGAAGCTATCATCTAGGAAAACCACATGGATCCTTTTTGGTTGGTTGGTTTTTGTTCAAAAATATTTCAACGTTTCTCCTCTGTCCAAATCTAAAGGCTGTCAATAACAGCACAAAAGACTGATCATATACAGATACCTGTACAAAGAACTGATTTTTACATGGCTAGAATGATCAGTTTGTCAAAAGAAAATCAGGATTAGGGTAAGTGGCTGAGAAGTCAGGTTTGACCACTTCTACGGTCGTCCTTAGCTTTGTTTTAAAGGGGCCCCCCAGGCTGCTGGCAACTCAGAAATATCACTTACATAGACAAACTCTTCAAAACTAATCTTCCCATCTTTATTCTTGTCGCCATCGATCATGAGCTTCTGGATGATCTCTCTCACTTTGTACCCAGGGAGAGGCAGGCTGGCCTCCTTGAACAGCTCGTGCAACTCGTAGTCACAGATGAACCCATTGCTGTTGAGGTCTGAGGAAGAGAAGAGGCAGCAGAAGATTTTAGAAATGTGCCTGTACCTGACAGAAGTGACCCCCAACAGAGGGGCAAAAATGTGACCCCCCCCATGTCCAAGAGCTTTATGGAGAGCAACCTGCACACTGGGGACCTGATGAACCATGCAGGGCATGGGCACACAGCAGGATGGCCACACCAAAAATATCAAGGAGTACATTGTTCAAAGGACACCCACAGGAACCAAAGGCACACAGTAAATACAGACAGCACATCCTCAGAGAGTGCCCCAGGATAAGTCATGGGAACCTTCCAGCTCTAGGCAACAGCAGCTTTGAAGCAGGACTGACCACAATGACTCTGGGCACATGTGACCAGTCTGGTGTTAAAGTTTCACAACAGAACATCTGTATTTTCATAAACAATCTCCAGAATGTCTGCTTTTACCACAGCCCTTGCACGTTAAAAATAGACAGTCATGAAACACAGCACCTCTTATTTTCTGAACTAAAAACACCAAGTCAGCTCTGCAGTTGCATTTTTATCATGTTGTCAATGATATTCTCCATTTAACACTGACAGCAAATTGCAGATATTTTATTGCTGCCCAAGAATGCTCTGCAAGGACATTTTCTTTCACAGTCTGTCACCAAGCCACAGCAGCACCATGTGTTTAGTGAGATAGTGTCACCTACTAGACTGAGGAAGGAAACAAGAATCTAGTGTGACACTGGAGCTTTGCACATAACAGATCCCAACCTCTTTGGGGACATCATCACATCTACTGACCACACATGGCAAATCCAGCATCCCCAGACCTTCTTCAGGCAAGTGAGGTTTTCCAGCCACTATGGGCAGGCAGGGTTGGGTGCCTCCTTCCCCAGGCTAACCAGGATGAGCAGAGTGCTGCTCACAGCAGAGCTGGCACCCACATTTCAGCAGAGTTGGGTCCACAAGCAGACAGAGCATTTGAAGTAGTTGTACAGCCCAGACTCACACCTCAAGACATAAGCATGACCCTCCAGCCCCATCTTTGTAGAGGCAGGGATTCAGGGCATGTTGTGCTGTTACTGGCTCAGTAACAGGATGCTAAAATCCCTTTGCTGTAAGCAAGTGCTACAGACAGCCCAGGGAAGTTAATTTCGTGCCTGAAGAGCTGCACCACCCCCAGAATATGGTTTTCTTCAAGAGGACATCTCACCACAGCCACTGAGGTCAGTATTTATGCTTAAAGGGAGGTACTTTCAAGAATAAAGAAAACAATCAGGATAGTTCTAAGGTCCAGGGTTATTTTTTTTGAACCAAATTGTGGAGGTCAATTTACTTTTAATGAGGATTCTGTGGTTTTTAGGTTTTGTTTCACAGCATTGTTCCAGCAAGCAGCACATTTGCACCACTACTCCAGCTGTCCTCATTTTCCAGATCTATATGGGAATATGTGATTTTTAAATTGCTTTTATCAGTTAGCAAGAAAGTGAAACTGCTCAGCGGCAAATATCCGAAGCAACCAGAGCAAACCTGTACTCCCTCCTACACCTCAGTCTCTGTGTCTCAGACTAAGGAAGAGCATCAATTCCAGTGGATTAATAAATACATTAAACTACTTCATGAAAAGTCAGTGTTTACAATAGTGCTGAGGAAATGAAGTGATTTGGGGCAATGATTAATGATAATAGGCTGCTCTCTGGCCCTCAATTTTAGAATTTTATTCTGAAATAATACAAGTGTACAAAGGCAAGATTTATTAACAGTCCAGCCTGAGATGTCATGAGCAAACTATTTCCCCTCTAGATAAATCACAGCTTCTTCTACTACAGTATTTTTATTACTGAATCTAACTTTATAATATGCATCTTTTCCCCTCCTTACAGCCAGTGAGGAAAATAAGTCAAGAAGGGATTTCCTAATCTCCAGGGCTTATGAAACAAAACTTTGTTTTCACCCTCAGCCTGCAGTCAACTCCCTTGCTTTTGCCTTTGCCTGACTGAACCAACCAAAATCCCTCAGCATGCTGCCAAATTAAGCAGGTAAATCCAAAAATATCTGTTCATCACTTTTTCCAATCAATCCACCATCTAAGTTTTACAGCTACCCAAATGTTAGGGTAGATGTAAGCAGCAGGCAAAGGACAGAGGAAAATAAGACTTCAAAATATAAATTGTATCCTTGATGGGATCCAATTTTGATTCAGATTTGGTAAAGGTTTTCCTCTTGATGTGTCTAGGTTAGGCATTCAGAAGTGTTTCTGATTCAGGCTTGCATGTGCTATGTCTGAGCCTATTGAGATGCATAAGGGATAAAACCTTACATGGTATTTAATGAGGCAGAAGCCTCTTAGGTGAGACATCAGGAAACTGAGCTCCAAAGTCTGCAACTCCAATAAGGAACACATGGATAAAAGGGTGCTGAAACTTATTTGGAGGTTGGCTCTACATATGAAGCCCTGCAGGGCAGATATGAGGAATTTACTCCAAGCTGGGTCAACATCTGCCCAGTTTGGTTTCATTCACTCCTGCAATCAGCATCTTCCAAGTCTTCCAGGTGTGCTTAGTGCAAAGAAGATTTACCTTTATTCACTAGGGAAAAAAAGAAAGGCGCTCTGCCACAGAAAGAGCCACTGACATGCACACACAAAAGGGAGCTCACATAGGTCAGCAGCATGGCACAAAGAAAGATCTTACCATCAGGAAAGGCTGCACTGGACTCAGACAAAGGGCACAAAATCAAGTGTGAAGGACAACCTTAACTCACTCATAACCTTTGATCCTCAGGACTTGGGACCTAAGGTCTTGCAACCCTTAACAATATCCCAAACACCCACTTGTACGAGCTACTCTGCCAGAGTATTCTGGGAAAAAAAATCAATCACTGATTTACTTCACAGAATAAAAGGGCATCTATGTGCCAGACACCTGGGAGTGGGAATTACAAGTAAATCAGGTCTGTTAGTTTAACTGTAAGACCACACACCAAGTTACTGGTTTTGCACTGAAGATGCTCTCATTTCAAGTTTTAGCTTTTTGGCCACAGAAGGGCAGATTTGAGTGTTAAAACTGCTGGTTCTACCATAAAGTGGTGCTGGCCTGTGGTTCTGGCTTGGTAGCAGAGTCAAGTAGTGATTGACTATGAGATGGAAAATGGACCTGTTCTTAACTTGTCAACAAGCCTGACATGACAAATAGACCTGTGACCCCTATTCCACAGGGCAGCTGCTTCCCTTCCTACTGTCTCTGTTCCCCTTCTGGCATCAAATATACAAAGAAGCAGCATTTAAAAAAAAAAATAAAACACCAAAAAACTCCACCTCTGCAGTACCAGCCAGTTCCAAAACTATTTCCAGCATCACTGCAGGCCCACCATATGGTGCCTTGCTGGATGTCCTGCAACAAGCCTTGACTTCAGACAGAACTCTCTAACAAAATCTGAGATGGGATTCAGCAGCTGAAGAGGCTGTCAGAATAGAAGCTATCCCAAATGAAATCGTTCGGCGGCCTGCCCAGGATTGCTAATGGAAGAAAGCAAAATTGTTTTAACAGACAAGCTACAGCCTGGATTCATTATAGTCTGCTTGATGGAAAGGAAACTACAGCACATCTGAAGTTTCCTATTTCTACTGAAAGATGCATGCACGCCAGCGTGCTAAACCTGGGAAAGGTCACGGCAGCAAGGCACGGCACCGGCCTCTGCCATATGCAGGTGGCGCAGCAAAGCCGCAATGAATCCCAAAAGCTGCTTCAAGCTCTGCTCAGCTTCCTCCCGAGGACAAGTACTTAAAATAGCTTAAATAACAGGATGCTAGAGGGGAAAGTAACCCACACGTTTCCTTTTAAGGACATATGCTCAGCAGGACACGCTAGGATCACAGATCCCTATTTGCCCTAAGCAAACGTTTCGGAGCATTGTTTTACCACCTTGCAGCGCTGAACAAAGTGTTCAGCCCAGTTATGATTTTTGAGTACTTCATGTTTCCAGAAAAGATGCTTATCTCTGCTTATCTTAGAAGGAGGGAGAATGAAGACAAATAAACGGAGCAAGTCTGTGGATTTTTTTCTGCTACGCCTCCCCTCTGAACTGCCCGTTTGGCCAAGTACACACACAGGCACCTATTCCACAGAACAAATTCAGAGATCCAATGAGATCTGGAGCAACCTGCTCTTGCCCCACTAACCTGTGGGTCACTCAAAGCCTAGACAGTTCCAGTGCTCCACTAATTACTGTTTTCAAACATTACAAAGCTTTTTTTCCCCCCACTGTTCTTTACCACTTGGATCAGGTTCCAAGACAAATAACTGCCTGTAGGATGGTGGGAGCTGCTTGTCTGTGCTATGGCTGGCTTTAGTGGTAACCTTCAAGAGTGGTTAAAGTCCAAACCTGTGGACTGTTTTAATAAGCAGTAGGATGTCTATGGGACTCATGCCTTTTGCTGGCTGTCAGAGAACAGCACATCAGTTCCATGGGAGAGAGGAAATACCTTCAAATGGCATGGAAGGCAAGTGGTGACAGAACATAGTAACACACCTCACTGCCTTCCAGCATCCTCAGATGTCTCAATCCAGTCCAGCTGCAAACAGAAAAGCTGCTCAAACACACACCTTTAAAGCCCCATCAACCTACCCATCTAGAGCATCAACTTGCCCCATGCTGGAGTTAAAGCAGGTCTCCAGGAAGCCCAACCAGCTGTGCATTGGAGCAGGGCACACCTTGGTGAGCAGAAATCACCCTGTGAAATGTTTCCTCCTCCCCACATCTCCTTCATGACATCCTAGAAGCCAACCAGCTGAGTTTTGCTATAACCATGGTTCTCAGCTGCATTCCAAATCTTCCAGATAGCTGGGAGATGAAAAACAGATTTCATTTTACACAGCAGTCTTAGTCCAGCTTCTGCTCACATTCACTGAAGATGCTACTAGAAGTTCACAGTGAAAGCCAGTCACCCAGCCCGTGACCAGTTCTATATCCCAGGGCAAACATGGCTCCTTTAGGCAAGAATAAAGGGACTGAGAGCACTAAAGACACTCCTGACAGGTGTGTCCCACATGCTTGCGGCCTCTACCATGCCTAAAGCACACAAAACAAGGCAGCTGAAAAGAACTAGCAGATCCTATCTCATTTGTGGGTATGTCCAGGATAATTAGCACATTTCTCATTAATACTTAAGTTCTGACACTGCCTTTATAATTTAAAACCAAATAGGGACCCACCTCCTGAGCAGGGTGAGCTGGTTTCCTACAACAAACCAGGATTTGACTTGCATTTCTCCGTGTTTCCAACCTAATCTTGATCATTTCCCCCACACTAATGACAAAAAGCCACCACATTCCAGAGAGGTTAATAATTTTATATGTATCCAAGGACAGAACAAGCTGCCTACATCCCAGCTTTATTGAGATCTGCACTAAGAGGCACATTAGACAGAGACACTATGCTTCCTCCCAAGGAACATCTACCTCTGTGGCAGGTCACTTCTACCTGCTGCAAAAGTCTTAAGAGCAAGAGAGGAGAGGGAACTCCTTAAAATGTAACTTCCTTCAAGTTCCAACAGGGGATACTGCTCCATGAGAATCAGTTGCCTCTGAAATGCACATTTCTCTCTGCAGACTGGAAATTCTGAGCAAGTCAGAGTTTTCACAGCCACCCTGCCCTAGAGGGTGGTAACACCCAATACAGGTAAGAGGTAACAATGATTTTATATATATAACCAGTGCTCAAGTGATGCCCATGTCCAGTTAGGAAAACAAAATGATGGCTCTCACTGCTTGTGCAACTCGATCCTGGCCAGTGCCAGTCCCGGGTGTGGTTCCCCAGCTGCACACACTGACCTCAGTCCCCCACGGCTGTGCTCCAGCGCTCATCCCACCCCTCCCTGCTGGTTCTCTGATCCTTCAGTAAGCCATATCAAGAAACTAAACCAACAGAAAACCATTTTTTCCATTATGTCAGTTTTTTGCCCATTTCACGCTTCCTGAAGCAGCCTGCCAGAGGCTTCTGCCATTCCAGCACAGGGGGAAAGTTGGGAGGCAGGCAGAGCAGCCCCTGGAGGAGGCTGTGCAGCCCCTGGAGAGCACAGCAGGCTGAGGGAGGTCAGCAGAGATGGGAGCCACCAGAGGGCAATGGAGGTGTGCTCAGCACAAGGCACTGATCATCACCACAAGCTGCTCCACGAGGCCAGGTAAACAAATTCGGTTTTGCTTACGAGCCCCAAAATGCACCTGCACAAGCCAGAAACGCAGCACCTACACTGACCATGCACACAGCTCAGCCAATCTGTCAAACCAATGCCACCAGCACCAAGCACTGTGCAAGCCCTGAAGTGCTGCCAAGGCCAAAGCAATGCAAAACCTGTTTGGATATTTCTTCTGCCATCAGGAAGCAACAAAACCCACCCTGAAGCAAGAGTGCAAGGCTGTCTGCCAGCGCTCCCTGACAGCCAGACTGCCTGCGTCCCTGCCTTTGTGCTCCTTGGCCAAAGTGACAAGCCAGAAGCAGCAAAGCTGCCAAGGGACTCCTTGGCACAGAGACAATCACAAGAGCAGCACGATGCCCACGTCCTGCTGGCACTGCTGCTCATCACAGAGGTGGGATAAATCCAATTCAAATGTGCAGCAGACAGGAGCGAGGTGCCCTCCTTGGTGTGACTTACCAACTTTAGCAAAAGCCTCCTTGAGTTCCTCCAGCTCATCTTTGGAGATTTGCATGGTGTTGGCCATCTCATGAATTCAGGGAGTACCTAAAGAGAGAAAAAGAACACTGTATGAAACCAGGCTGCATTCAACAGCACACAGCTTCCAACAGCAGCATAGCAACAATCAGTACCAGTGTCACCAGAGTTCCCAGAACCACGTTTATCTTTCCACTAAGAAAACAGATGTGTCAAACTCAGAGATGGGAAATACACTCCTTAACAAATCAAAAAGCCCATTAGCCTTGTTAATATTTAGCTCTGTATATTATTTTATGACTATGCTGTTCTGCACATATTAAGGTACCTGCTGTCAGTGTATTCTGTAGGTCAGAACTCACATCTCCAGAGATTTTCCACAACTTTGAACAAAATCAGAATCCAGTGTTAAAATATTAATGAGAGCACACAGCTACCAACCCCAAATAAAAGATTCTGAACAATATATGAAGAGGGTGTTTTGGCACATAGTAGTATACCTGGTACTGTTTGCAAAAAGAAAATAGCTTGTTCTTCTGCAAGAAGGCTGTTTGAATCAACACCTGCTTGTTTCCCCAGAGTCAAACTCCCAAAAAGTGCAAGGAACAGGCTGTTTGCATGGCCACTGTTTCCCTTAATGGCAGAAGCACCATGAGCAAGCACAGAAGAGCAGGCATGAGAAACAGTGAAACCCCGAGTTCACAGAAACTCCACTTGGATCAGATCTACTTGGTGTTTAAGAAACAGAGAGGATGAAGCACAGAGTTCCTCCACCCATCTGCCATCATCCTCCTTTCCAAGTGCTGATTAGATGCCACCCAGCCAGCCTGGACAGGAGGTGTCTCCACAGGGATGGTAGAAAAGTCAGACACCTACGCACATCCCCATCCCAGACATTCGTGACAGGGCCTTGGATGCCCTGGTGGCACTCCGGCTGACACGACCATGAGAGAGCAGTGATTGATGCAACAAGGAACAGAAACACAGGCACTGATAAGCACATTCTAGCACCACTGCTAGCTCTAGCTCAGGGTATGTAATGGGGATTTAGGCAGGCTTGGTACGACTTCAAATGGGATTTGCATCCCAAGATTTTCCAGCTCGCACATTGTTCACTACAATCCTGAAGCTGAGAAATAAAAGGTTCTTCCTCTGCCTATGGGAACAGACACAGCTGCCTCCTCCTTTGTAAGCTAAAGGATGTGGGGTGGATTGAGGTTTACAGACTGTCAGAAGGCAGGATCCTGAACAGGTTGGCTCTGGCTCAAGGCTCAAGCAACAAGAAGCTCAGTTTAACAAATGCCTGTGCTCTGATTAGCAACCCTCTTTTGTCTGAGACTCCCAGCTGCCTTCACAAGCACTCCTTAACTTTAGAACAGAAGTTTGCCTGTAGCTGTAAATACTCATTTTCTGTAACACTTCACTCAGTCTGGAAAGAATGAAGTTGTTGGAGATGAGAGCGATGGGCAGGTGTGGCAGCCTGGGAAAGCAGCTCAGACAG
The DNA here is from genome assembly GCA_013399945.1 of Ploceus nigricollis. Taxonomy (NCBI): domain Eukaryota; kingdom Metazoa; phylum Chordata; class Aves; order Passeriformes; family Ploceidae; genus Ploceus; species Ploceus nigricollis. Next base: position 1,665,236 of record VXBC01004684.1, on the reverse strand, counting down.
GTGCTCGCAGCAGAGAAAGTCAACAAGAGTTGCATCACTGCAGAGACATGAAGGAAAGCACTTCAGATCCCACCTCCCAGCATTAGCAGGCACAACAAGATGTTGAACAGTCAGTAAAAGCCATCAAGAGCAAGACAACAAACTTCATTGGGCTCAAGTTGAAAAAATGGGGCAGAGGGAGGAATCACAGCAAAGGTGCATCAGACTGACAGAGGTAAAAAAAAATTTCTCATACATTTTTTTACTGTTTCACAGTAAAAAGGCTAATTGACCAAGGCAATGCTACCATGCAGGTCCCTGCAAGATGCAGGAATGCTGTGTGCAGCACTGACTGTCTTGCTTGATGTCCGGTCTGGGATCTACCTCCATTCCTGGAGCAGCCCCTTCCCCGTAGCACTCCCATGGGTGCCTCAGCCAAGCCTCAGTGCCACCAAAACCTGGCTGTTTCCAGGGGATGAAGGAGTTGCTTAGCAAGAAAATCAGCTCAGAGCAAGCTTGTTGCATGATACAAAAGCTGGATTTCACAACTGGCAGAAACACTTGGAGAATGCTACCAAGAACAGAGCCAGATTTGGCTATGGAGGCAGGTGGCATGAGATGCCAGGCAGGAGAGGCTGAGCTACAGACTGAAAATTCAGCCAAAGCTCCTCCACAAGTTCTGCCCTCTTCCTGATTCTCATTTGCACCAATTTGTTTTCAAACCATGAGGATTTTCCTTAAAAAGGGATTTCCCAAAGCACCTAACCACTTAATTGGAATTTAATTTGCTGCTATCTCTAACATCTTTAACACCAAAAGAAGCAGCAAACACCACCATAAGCCGAGAGCTTTTAAAAATGCTGCTCTGCTTGACTTTATCAGGTAAATATAATGCTCCGGATATGCCCTACAGCTGTTTGTATGGGTCTTGATGTAAAAAAATCTTCCTTCCAGTCCCTAGACTGTTCAGCTCAGTCCATAAAACAGGTTTCACTCTCAGTTTTTATAATATCACTTCTTCCTTCTGTTTCCCTGCTTGAGAGAAGGGAGGGAGAATTCAAACCAGCAGAGAAAAAGCAGACACCTGACCTTGTCAGGGCTGTCTGTGAAGGGGAAAGGGTGTTATAGCAAAACAGTCTATGGAAAGGTTAGTGGGCCACAACTTTACAAGCTCCCAAAGCAATTGTACAGAGCTTTTCTGCAATGAAGAGGTATTACACCATCACTGGGACACTGGGCTGGGGGGCAGGGCAGCTTTTCTTTTTCTTGTTGTGTGGGGGTTTTTATGTTTGTTTGTTTTTAATAGCTGAGTCTAGGGCATTCAGAATCGTGTTTTTCATTCAGTTGCATTTTTAAACAAGAGGCTTTGTCTTGTGGGACATAAAAGGCCCTTTTATCACACTGGCACAGGGATGACACATCAGCTGCCTCACTCGAAGCCCTGTGGGGACACACCACGCTGCTCACGCCTGGCCATGTCACACTCACCCCTGCTGCAAGAAAGCCTCCACCAGGGTATGACAGGCAGAGACGAGCTCACATTTAAACACCCATTTCAGAACAAGAGGAAAGTTTTAGTCTGGTGGCTGACAGCCCATCAGTCAATGCACTGATAAACAAAGTGTACCAGGAAGCAATCACTGCTCCAGATCCCTCATCCTGCCTTCATCCCTCACCCCACAGAGGAAAAGCAAGGGCAGCTCTGTCACACATGGATGCACAAAGGCACCTACCTACCTAGAAGAGCGTGGCTGGCAGACAGTGCAGCCTGTTCTGTCCTCTGAACACTACCTGGGATACAGATCAGAGCTGCTTTAAGTACAAGTCAGGTTTTGGAATATCAACTCCTTCCCTGAGACAGGCTGTATAAAGTTCCTGTGCAAACAAATTTTACAGGTTCTAAACACACTGCAGTCACCGAACTGGGGTTAGTTTATTTGCAGAACTGCAATAGGGGCAGGTCAAGGAAAGCTGTCCCAGCGTGTGTTTTGACAGCTGTGAGCCACCTGGGGACAGGCCACTGCAGGGGCTGTCACTGGAGGGATGCCTCTGCTCAGGCACTCAGCACTTCCAGCACAAGTGCCAGAAGCTAACCAGGATATTTGGGTGGATTAACTGCTCAGACAGGAACTTAAAAACACTCAAGCAGAGAAAAATGTTCTCAAGACTCTTCCTCAAGAGGGGAAGCCCTGGAAGCTGCATCCTACAGAGGATTGGTAGAAAACTGATGAAGGGGGGATATTCAGACATTTGTACGTCTTGAAAGTTGGCAGATTAATTCAAATTTGAAAGCACATGACAACCAAATATTTCCTGACAGCCACTTGAACACTTCCAACAGAAACAGAGCTGGAATTTGCTGCTGATCCAAATGGAAGAATTTACTTTCTTAGCAGCTCTGTGTTACTCTGAAAACTGAGTGCTTCATCCCTTCCAGGCCTGCCTTACTTTAATATCTCTACAATGACTGATTAACAATATCAGCTTGTTTACTCAAACAGGCCAGTGCAGAGACACATTAGAGTCAACAAAAAGGTATTAGTATGTCCTATTTCCACCCAATCTAAAAAAAAAAAAAATCCAACAGAACAAGTGAGCTAGACCTGGAGCACTGACTCACTCCGTATGCATTCCTGTTTCCGAGGAACCTGTGGGTTTGCTCCCTTTTCATGACAAAAGCTCCTGACATCAGAAGGCAAGTCAGTTAGCAATAGCTAATTAAAAATACTCAAACCCCACACACCCGTGACCACTAACCCAGCATATGTCTTTTGGAATAAGCAATGGGACAGCCAAGCACTCAGCCCCCTCACAACCACAGCAAGTGCCAGAGCCCTTGGGCTTGGGCACTGACACAGCTGCCTGGCCAATTTGGAGGAAACCCAGTGATTCAGCTGACACAGGATTCAGCCCCCAGGCTTCCTGTGGCTCACCTAATCCTCCTTTTCCTCCCTGGTCTGCAGGCAGGGCTGGTCCCTGCCAAGAAAGAGCTGCATCGCAGAGTGGGGTGGCTGTGTGCGCTCCCCTCTTCATCCCCCCAGCCCCTTCTGAAAGCAGCCAGCAGCATTGTGCCCATCCCAAAAGGGCTCTGCAAGCTCCAGAGTTGCCAGAGCAGCCACCCTCAGGACAGTGAGGGAAGAGTCACTGGCAAGGGATACAAAGGTGAATTTTCTTTGCATCCCTTCCCAGGTGACTGGAAGCTGCAGAGGATGCTGCAGCAACCTCCTGACACTGCAGGAGCCCTCCTCCACAGGCACAGGCCTGGGCTCATGCTGCTTTTGGAAATGTTTGCAGGCAGGAGAGGGCACAGACACACCCACCCCCATCTCCACCATCAGCTCTGATGGCTGCTTTTACTGCTCCAGTCCAAGCAAAGCCTTTGGGGTTTTACAGACAACAGTCCCAAACCTGACAGCGACAGGAGGACATTATGGTGCACAGACTTGGTCTGATGAGCCCTCTGAGGTAAATAGTTTCCAATGCTTTGGAGGGAGACAGGAAAGCTGAGGGATTGATGGCCTGTAAATGAAAACCTATCATAAAATCCATCCTCTCCTGCTCATAATCAGTTTGTGTGCTCATCAAATGCTCACCACAGTGTTTTGCTCATCAAATTCCTACAAGACAGCACCCACACCCTGGATGTGGTTATTAGCAAACACCAAGCTGATGGAAGCACATAAACTTTTAATTGGCAATTATCTTCCAGACAGCCACTGGTCAGGGGTACTGGCTGAAACCAGACCTTCACCACACTTTGGTGATAGATGTCATCCAGGTAAGAGCAGTCACCAGGAGATGCTACCCCATCCAGAGAGCCTCCACCATGGTGGTGCCTAACCCCTTACCATCAGCATGATGATACAGATTCTGAAATCAATTTGGTGTTGCTCTTTGCACAATTGTGGCTCTTGTGCTCACAATCACTGTGGTGTTCCTATCCACTCAGGGAGCTGCTTTCCCTGCCTCAGGAAGAAAGGGGCACACAATGCTTTGAGCAGGCATTGCTTTGTGGTGCCAGATTTGGCTGAGTAGCTGCATCTATCCTCTGTGGATCTCCCCTTCAGTAAAGTCTTGCCAGCCCCATACACATCAGGCTCAACAGCAGTGAATCTACAGCTCTGCTGTCAGGTCTGCAGTGCTTTAACTATTGAACACCACTGTACTCTAACACCTGCAAAGCCATTAGCCAAATCTAGCTTTATTTCACTCTTAATTCAACTTTTCTTGGCCATGCAAAGCACCAAAAAACTCACCTCAACAGGCCAAGACCAACTACATAAATTCAATTTTAATTCTGAATTACTTTAAGCTTGCCTGGCTATTTGAATTGACCACCTTACACCACCCAGCTCTCCAGCTCCCTCAAGCTGCTGCCTTTACACACAGGACACCTTTTGACTGATCCATGCTGGCTGTGTAGCCCACCAGCTGCATCACAGGGAAAGGACACAGGACTGCAGATAGAGATTCCCACTGCACAGGCACCCTTCAGGTCACTTCATCCCAATTCCATATTGAAATTACCTCCAGCTGCTGTTTCTGAAGCACCTCTAAAAAAGCAGAAGTCCCATCAGAAGGCTTTGCTTTATATTCTTTCAGACCCCTGAAACTGTCATGCTGGGAGAGGCAAGTTCCCTGCTATGCTTATGTTCACCTGGGAGTGGACTGTGAAACTTTGCTCCAGTTGTTGCACAACTCACCACTGCTGCAGGGGAAAAATCTGCCAAATCCATCAGGAGCAGACACATGTTGGAGTTAGTCACTGCTCTTAGCTTGCCAGAGGTTCTCTCTGGATTTGGAGGCGTGTCTCAATGGGGTATCCACCTCTGGACAAGTATGTTCCTCCAGCAAATCCAGGTTAGAAGCTCAGTTTCTCCTAGCTAGACCTGCACAGAGTGATGCCAGGTATTCTTCTGAGCAGCACTTGGGTAGATGCCCAGCAGGGATCTGGGCTGCAGAGAGGCAGGGCCACTCCAACATGTGGATAGTATGGGAACAAGTGCAGCAAATCACTATTCTTATGCCTTCTGCTCAGACTTGAACCACTACCCCTACATCCACTGACAGCCTGGACAACCTGATCCTTCCCCTTTTGCATGCTGGTCCAAGTGTTTTCTCTCCCTGCATGACAGAACCAGATTCACTAGCTGCAATCATCTTAAATCCTTAGTAAAAGCAACTGCTGAGCCATCAGCCAATTTACATGCCTTTGACAGCCCTGCACAGCCAAGGAAGCTCTCTGGGGTGCGGTCAGGCCTGGATAATGATCAGCATGATCAGAAGTGAACTGTAGCCAGCACCCAGAGAAAACCCAAAATCAGCACCAAACTTGCTCACAGCGTCAAATAGGAATCAGCCCCTTGATAAAAGCCCAGGAGAGCCATGTCCTCCACAGCAGCATCCAAAATACTGAAAGCTGGGGATATGAACAGAAATTCACAGGGATTCAAGTACACTAATCCCACTGTCTCACAGATCAGAGAAAACAGACAGAGAGCAAGCAGCTGAGGATGCTTGGCCACGTGATATCAAATTGCCCAGAGGCTGGAAGGAAGCACAAGTCAGAAGAACACAAATGCTTCCACTCCAATTGCCCATGGAAAGGAAAAAATAAAGCTTCTCCAGCCCTCAATGAAATTTCCCCCAACAGAAACATAAAACAGCTTTGGGACTCAGATGGAAGGGAGAAGCACTAAAAGCTTTCTGCAGACCTTACACTCTTTGAAGGCTCCTATCATGGAAGAGCAGGGCCAAGTGGATTGGATGGATGGATGGTCACAGAGGAGACCAACTGCACTCACACACCCCCATCATGCTGCAGGCTCACAGCTACAGCACACAGACCTTGCTCAAAATCTATTACACATATCTACAGAGTACTTATAATCTACAGGGCACAAGAGAAAACAGATAAAATACTGCTCAAGGCACCACTGAATCAATCCTTAAAAGCCTTTTTGACAAATACTCCTACTAAGTGTTGCATTTTGACACACCTCCAGTTTTAGTAGAGCAGCTACTCCAGGGTTAGAGAACATTTGAAATCATAACCCACGAGACTGGTTTAACTAACTTTTGAAATAGTTTGTTCATGTCAGTGGAAACAGAAGAGCAATATTCTCATTACCTAGCCAGTACAACAGGGAACAGGTGATCCTTTCAAGACGTCTCAGGAAAGGAAGAGCTGAACACTCATCTATCTGGAACTTGCAAGAGCAAACAACATTGAGAGATTATTTAAATTTAAGTGCAAGAAGGTAAAAGAGAGGGGGGCTGAGGTCAGGTGTTGCTAATGGACTGAAACTCAGAAGGCTTCATTTAAATTCCTGGCTCAGACACAGAAAAGTCATGCAAGCCTCTCAGGAAATTCTTATGTTGATAGTAATTCTTATTCTTGCGTAGTTCCCTAAAAAAAGAGCAGCATTAACACTTCCTTCTGCTTATTCTGTACCTTAACCATAAATGTCTTAAAGAAAGCACCCATCTCTTACCATCCATTGCAAAAACTCAGCATCCCTCATTTTATGAGGGGACTCTCACAGCAATAGTGTAAAAGACAGTGGGTTCCCTGCCAGCATAAGCAAGAAGGAATGAGGTTCACAAGGCTGAATCTGTGCAAATTTTCTTCCCCAGAAACAACTGGGACCTGCTTGCTGAGACCTGCAGGTTACCCTCAACATGCTTTAAGCATATGTCTCTTAATTTCCCAATATTCAGCCCCAAAGGAGCCCAGTTCCTTACAAGGTGGGCTGCAGACCTGAGCCTGCAGCCTGGTTCAGGAGCAGCTGGATAAAGCCCTGGAAAGCCCATGCAGGTTTTCCATCCCCCCAGCACCTCCAGCTCTGCTCTCAGGTAGGCCCTTTGGCAGGTAAAGGGACTGATATCCAGTGTGCCACGATAAAGCAAGAAGCATTACTCAGTCTGTTAAACTTCCCCCCCACCCAGGTGGGGGAATCAATCAGATCCCTAAATTAAATCACAGTACAGTCACTGCTTATTCAACACCAGCAAACAAGCTCCTGCAAGCCAAACACCTGGCATGACAGTGCTGATCCCTGGCAAGCTGGACAACAGAGAGTTTCAGCTATTAATTTTGGGAGGGTGGGTTCTGTTCAATCTTTTAGAAGGTACAGCTGTGGTCAAGCAGTTTGCAAACTGTTTTATCAGTTGAAGGTAAACAGCTGTCCAGAAAGAGCACAGCCAAGGCTGAAATTCTGGCTGCCCAGATGATAAACATTCAGAGAAATGTGTCAATTAATGTTTTCTTAAATAAGAAACAAAACACTAGAAACTACAAACCATACCCTAAGTGTTGTAATTATGTTTCAAAAGTGTCTTAAACCCCAGGAATTTCAGTAACTGATCTCTAACTAGAAAAATCCACCGATAAAAGAAAAACCATTTTCCATCCTTCTCCTGCTGTCTGTGATCTTGTTTAGAAAGCACTTGGGAAAAAGGGAAAGAAGTCAAATTAATTTGTTTCAGAGCAAGAAAGCAACATCAGACTGCAATAAATCAATGTCACTACATAGTTGTCCTAGTGGCTTATGAAGTAGGAAGAAATCTCTGTAAATTCACCAGTTATTTACTGTAGAATAGATGGTGTAGATCCTATCTACTCTTCACAAAATCAGAAACATTAATCCCAAAAATTAATGTGAAATGGCCAGAAGTGAAGGAAAGCAGCTGGTTTTGCCTCCCAGGAGGTTGCAATGACAGTGAAATCACATTTAGTCTAACTGCAGGGTGTTCCCCACACTTATGTATAATTTAACTTAATATGGGGAGGAGCGACAGGGAGCCAAAGACAGCAGTCACCAGTTCAGGATCAGGCAAGCTCTAGTTTGTGACTCTTGGATTTTGGAGAAGCATTAATAACCTCCACAAAATGCACTCCCATTAGCAGGTTTCAATGTTAGGTAAATGCATCCAGCCAAGTTAGGAAAATCCATCAGGCATTCCTGGACATTAGCACTAACTTCTCCCTAGGTCCCTTCAAGCTGCTTTGCCTCCTCTTCCTCCTCCTTCTCCCTCTGTTTCCCAGCTCAGCCAGTGCCCAATACCCCTAGGACAGATGTTGTGGTTAAAGAGATGTATGCACTGTAAACAGCATGCAACCTCACCACTACTTTGAATTTCAGGAGGGTGTGAGAGTCCTCCAGCTGTGGAAATCATTCTTTAGAGACAGATGCTTTGCAGAATAAATGCAGGATAAAATATCTCAGCCTTCTGGCGAAGAGATAATATAGTATCAGTTTAATAAAACATAACTTAGCAAAACCTCAGAGCAATACATTCAGTACAAACAAAATTAGGACGCAAAAAAGCTATACTAGAAGTGTTTTACAGGTTTGCAGACAAATGAAGTTTTTAGAACAAAAAATTCAGCATTTCAGTTCAATACTTAAAAGTACTGGTATGCAAGTGTTTTAAGCTAGTAGTGACTACTAAAGTTTTTAGAGAGGGTCTGCATTGGCTTCCAGCATCAGGTATAGCCAGAAACCACAGCAAGCAAAGATAAACTCCTCTGTTAGGAAATTAAATCCTGCCAGCCTGTAGTGCCTCATGCCATTCCAGCTGGAATGGCAAGGCAGCATTCAGAGCCCAACCTCTCCAGGTGAAAGACCCCAAAAAGTTCAGCAGCCACCACAGCCAGCAGCCTACAGCCATCTCCCAAAAGCACTCAGAGCTCCTCGCACTTTCTGCAAGGCAGAAGTTTAAATATTTAACACTTTAACATGCAAGTTTAAGCAGCTCTGCTCTGTAAAAGCCTGCTGCAGACTGAGATGGAACAAACCGTGTCCCAGAGTTCTGAGAAGACACACCCTCAGCCCTGGCCTGAAACACGAAACCCTCGCTGATGCACAGCCCTCGCTGCTGCTGTCTGCAGCGTCAAGGTGCGCTGATAAACTCCAAACTTAGACACATCAAAACCTGAAACTCCCTCTGCCCTCAGCTGTTTTCCTCTATCTGCTCCAGCAGGAGGAATCACAAGACTTTCCGCAGAGAAAAGCAAAGCAAAACAAGTCGTCGCAGGACAGTCTCTGGCACGGGCCTGCATCCGCAGCGCAGCCAGCCCGCCCGGGACGCCTTCCTCAGCGCTCCTTACCGCTCCTCTCCCTCCTCCCTGGGCAGCCGAACCGCTCCCTCGCCCGGCCCGAGCGCTGAAGCGTCTCCCACGCCCCCACCCCGGAGCTGGGCAGCCAGCATTCCTTCCTGCCTCCCTCCCCGCCCAGCGATGGGAGGTCGCTTCCCAGGGATGCGGTCATGCCGCGAAGAGATGCGCGACAGCGGCCCGAGCATCCCGAGAGCACGGGGCACCCACAGGGGAGTCTCCCCAAAAACCAGCTCTTGGTCTTCTATCGCTTGGCACTTGGGATCAGGAAGCAGTAAGATACAGAGCTTTTAGGTAAGCAAACTATTTTTTTAATTAATAAAAAACAAAACACACACACAAAAAAAAAAACCCTGAACAAAAGAACCTTCTACTGCTCTTTACTCTTTAAAAACAAATGGGTTTTGATTTGCTAGCTCTCAGCGGGTCCAGTCAAACAGCAATGGAGAGCTTGTACGTGGCTTTATGTACTTATTTTATGGATGTCTTTGAAACAACCAGAAGCTCACAGAATACTAAGGATCCAGACCTATTTGGCCTTAGTCTGTACTGAAGGAGGATGCTGCCTGCTATTTCACCTCATAGTTCCTCAAAAATGAAAACTTAAAAAAAAAATTTTTAATGGTCTGAATATATTAGATTAGATTAAATGAAATACAGAGTTCAGAGCTGGCCCATACTGTAATATATTGCATTACCTCAGCAATTAATCCTTGTCTGCTCTAGATGAAACAGGAACAGACATCTGCTGCTAGCCAGGAAGGCACAAGCAACAGAAACATCATGTACTGTGCGCTGTTGATGCAATGAACAGGAGCAGAATCAATCACCAGAAAGGTTAAGTCGGCTTTCCAAACTATAATAATATATTTCAGAGGTTTTTGTTCCTGTTAAGTCCATAATGTTTGAGCATTTCTATAGCTAAAAGGAAAATATGTCATTTACTAATAAACACAATATTTGAATTAGTAAAAAATCTGAAGAACTCATGACTGCTCTAAAAATTATGGTCACTATGGTCACTGGGTGGTTTTTTTTAATTGCTTCTCTTTAAAAATTACATCAGGCAGGACAGTGAGTCACTGCCTGGTACCATTTCTTGGGTATCACCTGAAAATTTAGCTTCCAGCTGTAAAGTTTCAAAAGAGGTATAAAACACACCCCAAAAAACAAAACAAAACAAAAAACCTAACCCCAAACCCACAGCCTGCCAGCTTCCTCAGGATGGTAAACATCATGGAAACCAAAATAGAGAGTTTTATGCCCAGAACTGCAGCTGCAACTTAAAAAGAAAGAAGTTGGATTGGAAAAACACTTCTGCAGTCCACGGAGACCAGGCTGAGTGCACGTCAGACAGGGTTTAGGAAAGAGCAACTTCAGCTCTGCTCTGACTCGCACCAGCAGCCAGCTTCAGCATCGCATCCGCCTCTGGGTGCTCCGACCAAAACCAGGGACTGCATCCAGCCTGTGAAGGGGCAATCATGCAACAGAAATGAAAAAAACTCATCTCATGAAGTTTAGTGTCTCCACTTTCCATCCTACGTGTGAGTATATTGCACAACATAAAGTCATCTTGAAAGGGTTAGCGAGGCTTCAGGGCCTGACAGCTCCTGGGGAGAGCATGCCAGAGCCCAGCCCCCAAACTAGGCTGTGACTTTCTATCAGTGGCAGAGCCATTGCACAAGCAACGCCTGCTTTTAGGGGGGAAAAGAAAGGCCTCCTTTCCTTGTCTCTGTCACCTGTGTTGCTGGAACAGCAAGGCAGCACCTGCAGGTGTGCAGGTGGCAGATTGGCACTGCAGAGGGAGACACCTAAAAGACACCAGCCCATGGTTCTTCAGACCTCTGCTTACTTGCTCTTCTTTCTCCAGGTAAGCGTAAAGCATCCTACAGGGCTACCAGGTATAATCATTCCCTCTGACTGAGAGGGAGAGGACATCCCTGCCCCATCACCAACTAGCAGAGGTCCTCAGTGGCTCCACCACAGGGAGTTCAATTCATGCACAGTGCACGTGAAATACCCACCTCCAACATTTGCAAAGGATCAGAGATAGCCAGTTTTTCCAGAGCTTTAAGAGCACTCTGCTCTGTGAATACTCAAAATCCAGTCCTGGCGGTCCAACCTGCAATTACAGTCAAACCTAAAATAGCACCTCAGTGGTGCCAGCACCACTCACCCCCACGTCATGTCCCGAGACTCAGCACGCCAGGGTGTGGTGACGGCAGGCAGCGAACGCACAGTTCCCCGGGCACTCCCAGCAGACTTCCTCGACACGCCTGGTCTCACACCACTCCCCACACTCTTCCAAAATAGGAATTTTTTTGGTAGAGCCAGTATACCAGTGTGTTTTCCTCCTCTTTCTGCTTTAAAAAGAGCCTTTTAGGGAAGAAGAAGGTGCCTGAGGTGCTCAGGTGACACATCCACTCCCCTGCGTGGAACATTGTGATGTAGGTTTATGCACAAAGAGAACTTCCAGCACTGGCAGGATTCCTCCAGGACATCATTGCGCAAGGGGACACATCTCCTCCACAGCTCCAGCTGCCAAGTTTCACTGGGAGGCCGCTAATACATATTTGCCCTCCAGAAGGTACTCAGTGATGGCTGTGGGAGTGGCAGCTGCTGCCTTCCAGGTGACAGGGGAGCAGAAAGGGTAAATTCAGGAGTCATCTTTCACCACAAACCCTCAAGAACAGACCCTTTGGCGAAGTTCTGGGGGAGGAAGGGAGCTCATCCAGTGTGCTGGCCTTTGCCTACAGTGAGCTATGCAGCTCCACTGCTCTCCCCAGTGAGTCCAGAAGAAGACAACCACCTGCTTTTGGACACCAAGTTTTCCTGCCCACTCCAGAAGTAGTGTTTTCCTCATTAACACCAAGACATACCATGCTGATGTTGGAAGCTGTTCAAGACAACTGGTGATGAAATCCACGGTGATGAACGAGTCCCTGGGCATGCTACATCTGTCCTGGTGATTTCTGGGATGGGTTTTAAGTGCTGGCACTTCTAGCTCCTGCCTAAAATATCTATTTGCTGGGATACAGCCAGCTCCACTGTCAACCAGCCATGGGAGTATAGGACATGCTGGTCCACTCCAGCATCCCCATGCTAGAGAAACCTCCACAGCCAGAGGGCTGGGCCACAGCAGCCTCAGGAGATCCCAGAGCCAACAGAGCATCAGCAGACCTTGGCAAGCCTTCAGGAGCTGCAAAGGTGGCTCAGTCTCCTGCCTCTGCCTGCGCTGGTGCTGCAATCAAGGGTTTTCAGGAACATCCCCTCTCCTTACTAAAAAAATTTAAAAAATGAAAGAGGGAAAGAGAGAGAGAAAAAGGGGAGAAGTTCAGAAGAGTACCTAACTGAAAGAGAAAACCAGTTAACTTAGTCTGCTTCACCAGAGAAAAAACACCATGCTCTATGAGCCAGGGCTTCAGACAGCAAAGCTGAGTGGCCAGCCACCAGCCTGTTTTGGACTGACATCAGTGACCATTTACCATGTGCAAGATGTTCCCCTCCTCCAGTTCTGTCCACAATCTCTTTTAAATGTAAGGATTTTAATGAAATTATGAACAGATAGAAAGACTCTCACTTGTGCTTTTTGATACAAATTGAGGCCTTATGCACTTTTTACTTTCTCCCTCAGTGCCAACCAATGGCAATGTATATCCCACTAATGTAAACAGCTATGGAAAGATGTGACAACCAAGGAGCAAGCATTTGACCTTAACTCCTCAGTTTATCAGTCTTTTTAAAGAAAAAACAGGTCCATCTTTTCTAGATTTCCCCCTTAAAAGCTTCCTGAGCTGCTCTGTCAGCGAGCCTGTCATCTGGAAGAAAGCAAGACATTAGTCAGGCTCATGCTTATTTAATAAAAACCTTGCATATGTAGGAGGGACTGAAAGTTGGTCTTTATTTAAGAAATGCCTGCAAACTTGAGTATGATTTTGCAGTGCAAAACAGATCTGAGGACTTGCCCGATTTACCCTGTGCTCCACCAGTGCTCAGCTTAGCAATTAACCAGCTAACTATTCACAGCTTAGATCAGGGAGCCAAGCAGTCACCAAAGAAGTCCACAAGTATGCCCAGATCACTGTGCAAAGGATATTTCATGTCTTGCTATTTCATAAGGAAATCGGGAGCCTTCAACTGAAGTCAGCTCCAGGAAATGAGCCACAGGCAGATGATGCCGGAAGCAGGAGGCTTTATATTTAGTACTGAGTCACCCACTTTATTAAATTCAAAAGACAAAAAAGGTGGGTGTGGAGAGGGGATAAGTGGGAAAAAAGTGAACAAGTTATTCTCTGGAGATCATAGGCCACGGGGAGTCTAGCATTGGATGGGTTTTTTTTTGTAAAGGGAGAAAGAAATTAAGAGATTACCTGGAAACCCCTTCTGCACATCCACTGGAAAAGCAGTTGCCAGATGAGCTGCACTTCCCAGGGCAGAAGCCAGCACTGAATACACTGCAGGAGTCTGCAGTGCCTTTGGGATCTCTCAGCCAGTCCCGCAGGCCTGAGTAGGGCATCACCAGTTCTGAGGCACTTTCCCATCCTGTCTGCTACATATTTGAGCCAAAGGACAAGCCACTGGAAGGAACTTGGAGTAGAGAATATTTTTAAGCCAGTTTTGCAGCTCCACGTGACCAATCACAAAGGGCACCTTGCAACAATCACAAAGAAAGCACTTTGGGTGATTACAACAGCATCAGGTGAAGCCTAATGGCTGTTACTGAAGCATGGGAAGAGGAACTGCCCTGACACGGTAAAACTGCACCCAGGCAGGGATGGCATCATCCAAAGGCCATTCTGTCCCTCTCCTTCTCCTCAGCATTTCAGTCCTCCCATCCTGGCTGGCCAAGGGGTCAAATGGACATCAGCACAAGGAAGCTGAGGCAGTGGGCAGAGGGCCCACTGTTAGCACAGCATCCCAGTTAGAACCAGCTCAGGCACCCCACAGACCAGGCCACTGGAGAAAGAGTGGCCCTGGGTCTGGTAGGAGGGCCTTGGAGGCACAAACATGCTTTTTCATCTTTCATCTCAGCTGCCAGCTCTGTCCATCACCCCAGTCTGTCCTTGACATGACTTAGGCAATCCTCTGCTCTCTCAGAGAACATGCTCTAGATAACTATCCACCCTCAGTCACTACTCAAGGAAACAGTATTTTACACTAGAACTGCACTACTGCAGAACACAAGTGACTGTTCACACAATATTTCTGAACAGGGAAACAGTTCTGATCCATTTTTAGCAACATTCAATTTAGGCACATCTACAACTGAGAAGTATACAGCATTCATGTGGACTGCATCCTCATGGAATGTATTAATATGGAAAAGGTGCCATTTAATAGGAATGTAGTTCTTTGAACTAAGGTCTTTTAACATACACTAAATAAAGCTTTAAGAAGCACCAAAAAAACCAATTGTAATGCAAACAGTTGCACAATGCAAATTACAGGAGTACAGATTTGTTTAGAAGAGGTTCATATTTTCATACAAGTCTGTCATAAGCCTTTTAACTTTCTATCAGTGATAAATACTCTGCAGCCTGAGCAGCAGCAACACCTTTGTAAAGTTTTCTGCTACTTGAGCCAGATTTCACCCCTAAGAAGATTCACTTTCTAAATACTAAAACACAAATACTGTTACCAAAGCCAAGCACTGCACCTCATTTCAACTCAAAAAAAGTCAACTGAAAACAAGAGCTCTCTCTAATGCCAAACACCACCAGGGACTTGCCTACAGGAGCACCCTATTAGATTATTAATAAAATAGGTGTAATCTTCAAAATAAAACTACAACAGTTAAAAATATGTGTTTTGAAAAATAGATCCATAGGCTGTAGCAAGACTGGCAATTATGCAGAACCAGAGGTCAGGAACTGCTTAATACCTTCCACCTATATGCAAGAAAAGATTACACCTCTGCAGTCACAGCCTGCTCTGGCCACCAAATGGACATTTGGCTACTGTAGACCACTGTGCAGGCCAATTTGCTGCTGGCCAGTGGGAGGCTGTGGGAGATTGCCACTGGGTGGCTCCTCAGTCCCACACAGCCCATCAACACCTGCAGGTGATCTCCCACTATCAGAAAGGTTTCAGGTACTGACCAGCCTGGGCAGCAGCACACACACCCAGCCCAGGCAGGGACTGGTATCTCATCTGGACATCCTGCCAGGGGCACGTGGTTCATCATATTGTGCAAGGGGCTTACAAGTTCATCTGTGTTGAACGAGTCCAAAATCTCATCTCAAAGGTCATTGAAGCTTTTTCTGGTATTTAGCTCATGCACTTGTTGGCTTCCCTCCAACTGCTCTTTTGATCTCAGACCCCAACAGAAAGTCTCCTGTAGGATGGACCCACTGGACAGGGTAACTCCGGGGGCTCCCACAACTGCTGCACTCTTTTCAAATATGTAGAAAGGTGGGGCAGAGCTGTACACACACTGTAAGTTGTCACCCATAGCCTTCAGGTCCCTAGAATGCAATCTTCATCACACAGCTCATTACACTGTTAATTAGGAAGCCATCTCACATTTTCCAGATCATAAAAAACAGCTACTAGTAGCAGACTGATGTCTGTGCTGTGAAGCCAGTCTTCACTTTGACAGCAGATTTCTTATATTCTCTAGTCTGTTGTTGTTCTTGAGTTTAATGCTTTATGAATTAATATTTAAAAAACCCTCATCCTAGAAGTTAACAAAACAAAACCAAAAACCAAACATCTACAGATCCTACATAAAGCCAAACAAGGCATGGTATTTGATAGAAGGCATGAAGCAACTTTGGAGCTCAGGCAGAGGAGGTAGATCTATAGCTGGGAGCTGTGACACCACAAGGTTCAACATGGATTACACCAAAGAGGTCCAAATGCTGAGCAAGAATATCAGCTGTGAGTGTTACACGTGAAAGGGCAATGCACTAAAGAAAGTGCAGTGCCTTGCTATGTGCCAACTTGATATCAAACCAGTGCACAAGAGCTTTAATTGCTGAAGCAAACCATTGACTGATACTGGTTGTAAAGGCTCTTGCATAACAGCGGGTTTCAAGGACTGTACAGGGCAGAATTGTCAACACAGAATCTTAATTCATTTCATGCCTTTCAAAACTCTTTTTATACAGACCTTCAGAACACAGGGAGCAAAGGGACCAACTAAAACAACCCTATATAACACAGAAAAGGTGTATATACTACTTATAGAAAGGGAAGGAAGGGGAAGGAGGAATAAAAGTTGTTGCCATTAGTCATGGATCTAACTAAGGTAGGCTGGGCACTGTCATTACCATCCGTCCAGCACAGCTACAGTAACTTCTGGGAGCTTCTTAGCTGGGCAGAAGCAATGTCAATTTTTCAAGTTTTCAGCAAGAAGTCTGACTATGCTGCCTTTTCTTGAGCATTTGGTTTATATAATACAGTGGCAAGAGCCCAGCTGGAAATCAGATCAACAAGAACATTACAAAGGGGTAGGCAAAAGAAAGGCAGGAGCAGGATTGCACAGGAACCTCCCATCCGTGTCCCCAAGGAAAGCTCAGTCCCAGCCTCAGCCAAACAGTGCAGAAAGGAACAGGCTAAAGTTTAGGTCAGACATTAAGGCTGCTTATTCAAAGTATTTTCAGTCTTCAGAAGGCCTGGTTTCCCCTCTCTCCTTATGGAGAGGTGAATTCTATCTAAGTGAGGATTCAGAAACTTGCTTGTTATTACCAAGAGCACTAAGAAACATGAATGTTTTTGTAAATGGATTTCTATCTGTTCTCTACTGACCTTCAGAATGTTGCTATCTCAGAAACAGTTCTTAAAAGCAAGGGCTAAATTTCTCCCTGAATGCCTGCCCAATACCAATCACAACAGGGTAGCTTTATATACACCCACAACACCCTATGTATTCCCTAAAATAAAGTCCTCACAATCCATTCTTGGAGGCAAAACATTTTGTGCAAAATTCAGGAAAAAACAGATTAATTGCCATATTGTTTTGGAACTCACTTCCTTTATTTCTGTGACCAGCTGGAGACAAGCACCTTGCTCTGTGCTGGGTCAAGGAAATGTTTAACTAGAGGATTTATAGCACAATATATATGTGTATATATCACCACAGCACTGCAGCTGCTCAACAGTTATAGCAGAAGGCAAACACTGGTTCAGCCCAAGGAAAACAGGGATGGGCTGGAATATCACCCTGCTCACTAACATCTTGCTGCAGAGGCTCCAAGCAGGAGAGCATCCAAGCCAGTCCCTGGGACAAGACTCAGCATCCTGGAATCTCAAAACCACAGCCCTGTTCCAAACCCAAACAACACTCCACAAACCCTTCCTGGCTGATTAGCAGGAAGGAGCACAAGACTGCGATGGCAGCACAAACAAGGACCCAGAATTTATGATCTTTCAGACCCAGCTGAAGCACTGCTTCACAAAATATGAATGCCAATTACAGGGATGGGTAGCTTGAATTCAAGTTTCCACTTGGTTAGCTCTGCACTGGACAGACTGAGAACTTCGGTGCTTGCCCAGCAGTTTCATCTGCCGAGAGGGGCTGCACCGAGATCTTCCATGAAAACAGGGACAGAGACTGAAAACCCAT
This sequence comes from Ploceus nigricollis, assembly GCA_013399945.1. NCBI lineage: Eukaryota > Metazoa > Chordata > Aves > Passeriformes > Ploceidae > Ploceus > Ploceus nigricollis. The sequence continues at coordinate 1,647,573 of VXBC01004684.1, read as the reverse complement.
GGGACCTCCTCCACTTCCTGACCTTCCCAGCAGGGCAGAGTCAAAGGCAGAAGTTCAGGCCTACTGTTTGTGAAAGTAGAGCAAGACACTCTTCTACCTTGTAATACAGAAGAGAGAGTGGAAGAGGCAGATCAGCAACTCCCCTTCTCTGTTATTTTGAGCAGAACCCGTGGAGCAGAAGTCCTGGTACGTGGGCTTCTGCTACCAGGGCTGGGACAGTACCACATGCACCAGCAACATCACTGAGGCAAAGATCCATACAAACATCAAAAAACCCCAAATCTGATCAAAAAGTTACTTTGAGGAAATGAGCACATAGGAAAAAAGGACTTCAGCTACAGTTTTCAGATAACACAACAGGCAAGGAAGAACATTAAAATGGCACACAGGTGACTGTGCAAACTTGTTTCAGGAACAACCCACTGCACATCACCTTCCATCTAATCCAGACAGGATACAAGCTTCTTTATCCAAGGTCTTCAATCTGAATTTCAAAGATCTTGTGCATTCAGCTCTGGAGAGCCCCTAATTTAATCACTAATATATTGGCAAAAAATAAGCTACATAGCTGTAATGCAGAATCACATGCCTTCCTATTTGCTTTCTACTATAGAAATACTTTTCATATGTCACCCTTCAGAAAAAAAAAGCAAGAGAAATCAAAGAGGATTTTTCTATAGCTTCCTTTCCCACCACCTCAAAGAGACAACAATTTCAGCAGCAATCCAAGAGGATGTCCCCAGAACTCTGCAATCAATTCTTTTTGTTTTCCCCCTAGCAAGACAGTCTCCCCATCATTTGGACACATGGCAGGAGAAGCAGTTCTAGCACACAAAACTCCAGCAGAAGCACAAAACAAACAGGACAGAGGCCAGGGGCAGGATTACCTACAGCATCTGAGCCACAGCCCCATTGTGCAGCTGGTATGGCAAACACTGATATAAGCCAGCAGCATTTCTGATGTTACTCAGCCTGTCTCATCTACCAGATTATCAGATCTCCTTTATGCTTTTCCCCAAGCTGGTATTTTGCAGGTTTTTCCTTGTCTTGACCTGACCCTGCAGTGGGCAGCAACTCACTTTGCTTTGTGTAAGTTCCTGTATTTATACAACTTTTTAAAACAGCCTGGCTAGCACATTTTCAATAAAAATTTGGTTTCCTCTAGAAGAAAAAAAAAAAAAAAGTCTGTAGTAAAGATCTAACAGAAGGAGTCAGTTTTTCGACTTTAAGAATTTGAGATACAAATAAATAGCCCCTTGACTGTCAAAGTAAAAAACATGCAACTGAGTTAGACAAAGGCTGAAAGCTCATCTCTAGGCTTTGGGAGAAATAAAATCCTTCTAGTGTCCTTCTACAGTTTCATGACTGTTTACAAAGGTTTTATGAGACAATACAATATTTCACATTTTTAAGTTTTTTTTACAGTCTATTCTAGAATGGAATTACCAGAAACAGAACAGGCCAAGGCAGAGCCTACAAAAACTGAAGAGAAGGCAGCATTTTCTCTGATTACAGAGAGACCTTTGATCACCAAGGTCACGTAAACCAGGCGCACAGAGCAGGCTAGTCATTAACAGCCATGGAACGGGCACTGGGCAGAGTCTCCCTGCCCTCCTCCCATCACACTCCCCTGCTCATTTATTCCCACCCCTGCCCTAAACAGCCATAAAGGCTGTGGCTAAGCTGGAGGAATTGCCAGGCAGCACCGCCTGCTTCCAGATCCTGGGTCAGCTGCATCCTGCCTTTCCCCACGGAGTGGCCCGGAGCCTGCCAGCAGCATCTCCTACCACCCTGGAAAAGGACTCACTGCCTCACCAAGCATGGCCAAGGACAGTGGAAAACAAATGAAACAACACAAGAAGTCAACACTTGAGGTTCATGAGGCAGAGGACAGACGCCCAGGGCAAGGAGACACTCAGATCTTCCCTCTGCTATCCCATGGCCAACCACTCAGGCTTGCCTAAGAAGCTTGGGTTTGAGGCCTGGCTTTTCCAAGAGGCAGTGGGGGAATGAGATCACCACACCAGATACCAGTCAGCCTCTTGCCCTCAATGTTTTCTCTGTTTTATACAAAGAGGGAGGAGTGTGCAGCTCAGGTCTGGACAGACAGGACTGAGCTGGAGGCTGTGGGGCAGTCTCCTGGCCACTGGACATCCCTGCAGCACCAGAGCTGAGACGTTCCTGAAGTGGCAGCCTAATGCATAGGCTGTGGACTAGAGTTTTCAATTGTTTCAGGTCCTTTAAGAAGCACAGCCTAACTTCGATCAACATCTATGATAACTATGTAGCTGGCAGTCAGACATCTGGCTCTACACCTTTCCAACAGTGGTCACCTTAGCACTTCCGGATTAATTAGCAGCAAACAGGTTTTCTGAGGTATTTTGTAGCTGAAGGGCTCCCTGTGGCTGCCAATACCCCAGAAACCAAGACATAGATGTGCTGTGTACAGTTTTCAGCCTGATGGAAAGAAAGACTATTTTTAATCCAAGCCTACGTAGGGTGGGGCTCAGTCTCCAACCAGGCCAAAAAGCCACTATAATCCACAAGACCAATGCCTGGCAATCTTTGCTTGCAGGCTGATGTCTGTTCTATTTTGGGGATGGGAGGAATTTAGAATAAAAAGATATATAAATTAAAAACAAAGGAGGCTATGAAAAGTGAATAGAGGGAAGGGCCAGACTTATCCTGTGTATTTTGGTCTAAAGAACAGGGCTTTAAAAGAACACAAATCAGAATTACTCTATTTTCTATTTCCCACAGCAGTTTATAATTTATAACATGGGCTGAGGAGAGTACAGCCCCATTATATTTTTTACAGGAGGAAAAGCCAATCCGTGGCTCCTTCCACAGCAGTGAAACCCTTGGGAGGATGAGGCAGGAAAACAGTCACCAGCCATAGACATATCACCAGGATCCCATACAGGGTTTCCTGTCTCAGACACCAGTACAACAGCTGTTGGGACACCTCACTGTTTTGTGCAGTTGAGACTGCAAAAAAGGCAAAGCAGAGGATTGGAATCTGGCAAGTTTTGCTTATTTAGGGCTTATGGCAAACAGGCAACCAACCCACTAAAAGCAGAGATTTTTTTGTACTCTCAGCATCTAAACAAATCCAAGACCACATGGACTTCAGACATAACATACCACTAGGTTTTATTTGCTACAGACCCTGTCTTAACTTGGCATTCAAGCCAACTCAACACAGCCATTTACTTTGCCACATTAGCCCCACATTCCTTGCAGTGCACAGGTCATTTGTCTAAAAGCAGATACAGACAGCCTCTCTCACTGTCTTGAGGTGCCCCTTTACCACTCAGCCATAAACTGTGAAACACCTGCATAGGCATCAGCATCTCTACAGCTCCTTCTTCACCTGGCCACGGCTGGATCATTAACCCAACTACAGAAGCCTGCAATTAATTCTCTTGGCAGAATGCAGAAAGGGCAGGACGAAGAGATGCACACAGGGATAAGTGGAGGACCAACAATGATGAACCTCAAGCACTGCTATCACTTTGACCACAGACTTCTTTAGAAAAAAAGCCAACATCTAAGCAACATTGTGAAGTTTAACCCAAACATTATGTATAAGCATAGCAGCAAAACTGGATCTTGAACACCTCAACACATGATTATCGACAACTTCACTTCATCCTTCCTTGTTCTACACATAAGTAACCTCATCAACTACCTCCTCTCTCATGGACAACACTAAGGGCAGGATGTGATGAGGAAACAGTGAATGAGACAGTTAAGTCTATTGTCAACTTTAAAAAGAAAAAACAAAAAAGCTTACTTAAAACATCAGTAATTAGGCCTCCCACAGAGACACTACACTTCATCTTCTCTTGAAGATCACAGTAATAGTCTCTCTTCCCAGCTATTCAGTGGGGACTCCCAGCAGCATCTGTGAGCTGTCACTCTTTTTACAGGAACAAAAAACCTACTGAAGCGGCAGGAAAAACAGCTGTAAGCATTTCAGAGAAGGAAATGAGACAAGGAGACTGGTTAGAAGCATATGGCCCATATGGATTGACATGAGCAATCTGCAGCACTCCTAACCAGAGCTTCCCATTTCAGACAGTTATCCTGCTCCCCACATCCTCAGATGCGTGTCAAATCAATCATTATTTTATTTCTTCCATACTAACTCCCAAATGTTACTAGTGCACAGGCCACCACAGCCCATGGGGACAGCCTGGATGTTGCAGGAGGGGTCAATTTGCCCCCAGGAATGTGCACACTGCCCAGCAGCACAGGGTATTGGAGAGTGCAGACCAGCCAGCACAGGGGGACACAAGGAAGGGGACCTGAAGCAGGCAGCCCACTGGCCAAGGATGCTGCATTTCATGGGCAGTGGTCACCCTCACGGCCCAGCTGCTGAAAGGTAGAGACAAACAAACAGGAATCAGCTGGCAAAACAAACAAAAGGGAAAGAATGACTGTGGATAGCTCCATCTCTGCTGATAGCAGCTCTCCTGAGGGCATGGAAGCCCCCTTTTCATCATCATGCCACTCACAAACCCAGTGCAAAACTAGCTTTAAGTAGCCCAGGCACGAACCCACAAACCCAGACAGCAAACCCTAGCTGTTAGAGGAGCACATGTGATATAATTCTTCCAAGCAGGCCAGACAGGACTTGCTTGTCGTCCTTGGCATTTTTAATCTATTACCAAAAAAAGCCAACAGATGATAGATTCCCAGGAGACCAGTGGATGCCACAATAACTGCATGGTCTGGCTGGCCACCACGCCTCAGCACCCTGCCCAAGGAAGTCCACACCCCTGATGGGAACAGAACTGCTGGGAGAAGGTAGAGCAGCCAAGCAAACAGTCCTGATGACAGGGCAGCTGCTGGTCAGCACTGATGTCAGTCATGGTCAGCACTGATGTCAGATGTGCCCATGTCAAGGAAAAGCTCTATCACCTCCAAATCAAACAGTGTGGCACTAGCAGAGTACAGATGTGCATGTCTTCTCCTCCCACCCCACTCTCCAGGCCTATTAGGTGGGCATTTCTGTCTTCAGCTCCACCAATCAACCACATTTTCTTGTTTAGCTGGTACAGGTTGCTTTTTACATGGCTGGCAAGATCACACAGGAACACACCACACACCTGAAATCTCAAACACAGCTCCTCCTGCCCCGACTGGGCTCTGCAGCCACAAACACGAAGTCCCATCTTTTGGCTATAATCAAATCATCTCTTCAATCAACAATTAAAAGAGTGGGCCTCCATCACCCTCCCTAGGCAGCATGTCCCCAGTGTCACAGCACACCCAGCCCAGGTGTGCCAGTGGAGATGGGCTGGACTGGGGGCTGCAGCACGGTGAGATGAGGAAGGAGGATTTCTGACAACCAGGATCCCCTGTCCCCATGCTGATGGCACAGTGTGGCAATGCCACCCAGGTAAAGCAGAGGAAATCTGCACCTTCAGCCCTTCACTTCAGTCCTTCTGTATTTGCACAAACCAGAAGACTTTTCACAAAGCATTCTGCAGTGCTCCAAGTGGATCTCACAACACATGGAAAGGTGCTTTCCAAGTCTCCACTTCAGAGAAACTTGACCTAGAAACAGGAAGGATATCCAGAACAGGAAACACTAGTAAGGACAGGCTTGACCCATCACCTACAACTTCAGCATTGAAGAGCACAAAGTAGGCAGCTGCTAAGACTGAAGCTGAACTAATGCTGCTGTGTCTAAACACCACTCACCTCATACTTACTCCCTGCACACTGGAGATACCTATTTTTAATTCAATAAATCCAAGAGAGACAGTACACCCACAGGCACACCCAAACCCCTGTGTACGGAGCAGGGCACACAACAGTAGCTCATTCCTGACCAGCAGTCACACAGCTGAAAGAGATTACAGCAGCCCAGTCACTGTCAGCCGAGCTGCTGCTGCTCAGAGGACCTCCAGGATGCCCCCTGAGCATCATTTCTCCCAGCCACAGCACCCAGGGCCCAGATGTTAGCCCATCACACAACTGCCTTCAGCTTTCACACTTCCCACCTACTTACCCACCAGCAGCATGAGCAGCAGGTACCTCTGGGTTAGAAAAGAGCTTTAATGGTGCAAGCAGGGGCAGCTGATTCTGCACAAGAGTCTGAGCAGCTCTCTGGGATGGTCACAGGGTAAAGAGCCCTTTCATGTCCTCCCCTACCAGGAGTGCTGCGGGCAGCAGCACTGTCTGCCAAGACATTACCCACCACAAACACAACCACTGCTGCTTGTGCAATAATCCAATTCCCAAAGTGCCAACAGGAATGTGTGTGCAAAGACATCCACAGATGCCTATCAAGGGGCTTGGGGGCCAGGGTGATGTTGTGACATTTGTTACAGTAACCCAACAAATTAATTCAATGTTTAATTCAACCTTGCATCACCCTCATTACAAGAGCTGGTCTCAGTTTTGCAACGTGCTTGGAAAAAAAAAGATATTCAGGAATGCTTTGCTTTGCGTATGCATTGAGGCTGTTTGGTAAACTTTTAAAATTCAATATCCACCTTTCACACATCTGCTGGTAGGGGTTTCTGAGTTCATGTTTGTTTTTTTTTATATAATTAGCAACTGTAATTACGTAATGAGCTCAGTGTCCAAAAAGATACACAGATCACTAAATGCACAGTAGTATTTAGTCCAAAAAGTGCTGAGCATGCAAAGGCCAGTAATTGGTTGATAAATATTATCATATCATGTTGTGGCTATTCCCAATTTGACAAGAAACGTAAAAGAAAGTTAAAAATTAATATCTGTTATTGCACCAGGCAGGTTGATAGCCTGTCAGTCACATGTTTAAACAGCTGGTCTGAAGAGATGAGAATCTGCTTTTTTTATGCTGAACTACTGCTCTAATATAGGTGGAGGCACAGCAACATTCAAAGCCTGGACAAAACATCAACTTAAAACATGTGTCTTTTGCTGCTTAGCGCTACTTGGTGGTACACAAATAAAAACCAAGTAGCAGCCACATAAATTTCACCTGTCCAACCCTCTGCAAACTGCACAGCAACACTGTAGCAGCTGGCATCTCCCTCCTTCCTTTCCCACCTTTGCTTTCCAGTCTCTTTGTGATCAAAGAAGCACCACCATATCCCTGCACAGGGTTAAACTGCCTCCCAACGTGGCAGGTCAAGAGCTGCCCTTGTGAACACCATTAAGAGAGCCGGGACTGTGCTTTGCAGGGCCCTGATGGATCTGTACAAAACCTGTGCTGGAATAATACAAGCAGGCTTGATGCTGCCTTTCCATCACCTCCTCCTCTGCCACAGGCAATTCACGTGCAAGAAAATCAAACTAACAGGCCTGTATCTAAAAAGGGACAAATGTCTTCAGAGAATTCCAATCCACATCTCTCAGTTTTATGAAGCAAAGAGATGCAAAACACTGTAATTAAAAAAAAAAAAAAAACAAACAAACCCCAAACAAGAAATACCTCATACTGATATAAATCAGAACTTACTTGGTCTTTGGCTCTGCTGAAAACATGGCCCCTTTGTGTCTCACCACCTATTATTTAATGCTGTGTAAAATAAGATTACCAAGAACATTATCTGTGTGTTGGGACACGTCACCAAATAAATTACCACCACTTAAAATATCACCACCAAGACAACCTCAGGTGTGAAATAAGCTACTGATCACATCATCTACTTAGATAAGGAAGCACATTACAGTATCTATGATGGGCACACCCTCCCTAAACACTCTGCCAATCATGTAAAAGAAAAGTATTTATCTTCTCCCAATGCACTATGTTATACCTTGTCAAAAATGCCACACTGAAGGTCCAAGTGGAGCAGTTGCAGTTTTAACACACAGAAAGTGCAGATAAAGTGGTTCACAAGGCACACAGATCACTTAGATCATCAGCAGCTGCTAAGCACAGCTACTGAATTAACTGTTCCTAGCGTCCCTTCCAATCAACCACTGAGCAGCCCTCTCCTTTGCCTCCCTAAAGTCAGAACCGCTGTGTTTCCGCTTCTCCAAAGCTATTTCAGTCACTGCACTAGAAAGCCAAGTAAACACAGGAAAGAGTTACTAGAAGATCTCGCATGAGTGGATTCAGCACAAACTCATTTAACAAGACTGCAATTCCTTCACTCACCGTCTTAATCTCACAACAATTGAAACCCAGAGCAGAGAAGTCAGTAAGGGAGCCCCAGGGGAAGGGCTTCCTCTGCATGTATCCAAATACCTAATGAAGTCATCAGTCCCCAGAGCCCGGTACACTGTAAAGCTCATCTAGCCAAAATTGGTAAATAGGTTTCTGGAGTTTTCAGCATTCTTAATCTGGGGAGATGTTTGCGTATTTTACAGGAGGGGAAACTTCATCAGATTAACTTTGATAAGAGAACAAAGACCCTGATTAAACACAATTCTTTATTTCTAGCACTGAATAACTGAGTTTAATAATCACATTATGATCTCTTAGCTCAGACAAAGAATGAGTAATTCATCTTTCCTAAGCAAAAAATTCCTTCAAAGGAGCTTGGTTACAACCAAGCAACATCCTCAAATTGTTAAACCGTTGGCAAGATTAACAGGTTTTGATAACAACAGCGTTTGGAAAAGGTTTCATTTAACAAATTATTTTATTACCTTTTTTTTCAAGAGTTATTTAGATGCAAACAAACAGACCTGGAATTTTAAGTCTCTGTGTGTGCACACACCCCACATAAGGCCATCAAACACCCCCAGGGCAGAATCAGCTGCAGAATATTGCACCCAGGGGACTTGCCTTGTGTCCACTAATCCCCCTGAATCACTGCTCTCCACTCACAAACTACCAGCAGCTCCTCTTTGCACAAGATTTCTTTTCAAAACAGATTGAATTTCTATACATCATTATGCACAGCACTAGCACATGTTGATCTCGGTAACTATTCCCTCTTTATATCCAGGTTCCAGCTGTTGTCTTTAAAGTTACTCTGAGCATGCCTCCCTGCATTAAGGAGTTTCACTTCTCAGGTTACCAGGCTCACTGGAGAAGTCACAAGTGCTACTGGCTGAACAATGGCTCCAAGTTGTCATGCAAAAGCAATTTAACTTGAGATATCTATTATCTTTTATAGTCGCTTCTACAGATTGACCAAAAACAGGAAGCCCAGCTCCCACATTCCACTGGAATTGTGTAACAGCAATAACAACCTCAAAGGCTGATTCAATGGCATTTTGCTCAGATCTATACCAGCACCTCGCCTAAGAAATCAGTGACTCCAAGTGATGCCCTGCTTGAAGCTACGGATGCTCTTACAGAGCAGGCACACGCAGCCTGTTCCAAGGAAGCATTAACTGGAGGTCGGTTCCCATGCACATGTTTCACCACTATTTCTACGCAGAAAAACTTACAACTGGAGGACAGTCAGTGCAGAGTTGTTACCTCAGTGAGCACTGGGACTTGATGTTATCCATTACAATATTTCCAGACAGCATCAGGGTGCCCCAGCAAAGGAAAGTTTGAAGCTTTAAGTCCTGAAAAATTCCCTGCTCTTCTCTTTCCCTTCCCAGGCTCCCAACAAGAAGCCATTGTTAGGGGGAGTAGGGTGACACTTCCTCTCACAGTCCAAATTAGAGATGTATAAAAATAAACCCACAGCTGTCCCACGACTTCACTTTATTTCACCCCGCTTCAATTAGATGAGAAGTCGTTCCCATTTCCTCACACTCTCTGCTTTGGGAATACTACCCTGCACAAAAGATAAAAGCGAAATACAAACCGAACCCCTTTTCAGTGCCGCTCTGCAGGAACCCACAGCGGGAAGCGGCCCCTCCCCGCCCCTCGGCCGGGTTCTGCTTCTACCAACTCGCACAAAGCCCCAAGTCTGCCGCAGCCGGGGCTCCATCCCAGCGCCGAGCCCCGGCAGCGGCCGCGGGCAGCGCATCCCCCGGG
>VXBC01004684.1:1586812-1637581 GCA_013399945.1 Ploceus nigricollis | reverse complement strand
GGAGTCACTCAGGGCAGGGCAGAGCTGAGGCCAGGGCACGCCCCGTCCTCGTCCTTGCCGCCGTCGGGCTGCTCTGCCGTGGTTTCACCCCGCCGTTCCCTGCCTTCATCCCCCCATGCATCCATCCTTATGCCCTGCGTGTATCCCCAATCCCGTGCGCGCCTCACTTCTGCCCGGCAAGCATCCCTCATTCTTCTCCTGTGTGCAACTCTCCTCCAAGCAGGCGTCCTTTCTTCTCTACAGGCATCCCCTCCTTCTGTGCTGTCTCTCCTCCCCTGCAAGACTGTGTCCTGCCTCCCATGCACAGGCAGCCACGGCTGCCTCAGCCCTGCCACGCAGACAGAGGAGCTCTGGGCTTTATTTGCAAATCCCCCTTGTCCCCCCCGGAACGACCCTGCGGGCTGATGTTGAGGATGTCCAGGGGAAGCTGGCGCTGATGGGCACATTGGGCGAGGAGCTTCTCACAGAGCAGAGCCAGGGCAGACTCAGGGCAGAGTGGAGTACAGGTGCCTGTCCCTTGCACCCTGTTATTCTGTGCTCCTGGACAGAGAGCGTTGCCATGGCCTTTCCCCACGCAGCTTCCAGCTGTCCAATTTGGGTAGGTGACCTCATAACTGTCCTAATTTCTACATTTGCTACGCAGATATTCACACCGAAAATTGCTAGAAGGGTTCAGGAAATCAAGGGCCTTAGGGACGCTTTTGCATAAAAGTGGTGGAGAACAGAAGTCAATCCAAATAGGCCTTGAACAGAGAAAGAAAAAGCAAACACCTGCTGTGGGAAGAAGGAGGTGAACAGAGAGAAGGAGATGGGGCCAGACCTGCACTTCAGACCTGGGCCAGAAAAAGGGGAAGTTCTTTCCCCAAATGGGAAACTTCACACTCTTGGCTGACACTGGCACGTCCACCAGGACTAAGAGAAAACATGGGTTGGGATATTAATGTCTTCTTCTGGTTTTAGGAGAAAAGCAAATATGCATTCAGGCACAAAAAACCCTTTTCAGGCCAGAAAGATGAGACATTCCCATGCCTGGACATGAGAACAGCACAAAGTAATAAATTCATATAACAACCAGGAACACTAATGGAAGGTGCTAACTCTTGTATAATATAAAAGCACATCTCATATTTTGCTGTTTAACTACTTCCACCAGTGTCAGAAAAATTAAGTTTGCCAAAAGGTGACAGTTACCTAACAGGCTATTAATAGATAAGGCACACACCAGCATTAGATCATTCTTTCTCTTCTCTTTCAAACTTAAATAAATGTAGGACATATTTAACTGGAACTGCCAGTGAAATTGATTTCAATGAGTACTTAGTTCTCTGTGTTGGCAATGTTACAGGTGCACATTTCTGGATCTGAAATGCATAGACCTATGTTATGAATTTTATATGAATTATTTACAGAAAGGCTGTCAGTCTGATCATTATAACATAAGGCAAAACACATTTTGTTGTCAAAACTGCCACAAAAATTCATTTTGCAGTGTTTTTTCCAAAGCTACAAAATGACATGGTCTCATAAAGTTGTCCCACATGATGGAAGCGACATGGCTCACAGTGGGAGTTTCCTCATCACATTAGCAGGAGCAGCTTCCTGAGAAAAATCAGACTTTCTTCCCATCATTCTCTTATTCTTTTTATACAGTTGGATTTCTCATTGGATATCAGAAACTCTTACATATTCATCAGTTTGTTAGGCTGGGTCTTGGAGATAGGAGTGGTAATTTTAGCCTGATTTAAAAGATTAGTTCAATTTTACGCTCTGTGGTGGTAGTCCTGTGTTTAGATTAGACCAATGCTTCACATGCATTACAAACACAACTGAGCTGGGAATAGTTCTGATTCTGATTCTGGATTTTAGCAAAAAAAAAAATATACATTGGTTTTCTTTTTGTCCCCCTTCTGCTAGCATGCCAACATAAAACAACGGGAGACATGAAATCATCTTTGTGAATCTTGACTATTCAGAAAATGCAGATTGCACATTTCCATGCCCTGCTTTTGTCCAAACCAGTAGTGTGGAACAGGCAACTCTTTGTTCTCTAAATGAGGGAGTAAAGTATTAAACATATTGAACATTTACCAGTTGCCTCTTTATTAGGATTTCCCCATGTCTTCTTGCACAAAGAAAGTTGGGCTATAGTAGACACATCCATTCATTCAGATACCACTCCTTAGTGCCCTGATATAGTCATCAAGCTCAGTTTAATACTTTTATTATGTACAATGTAATTACCATATTCTGAGTGAGATGTCAAAATGTGGAGTTTCATTTACACATAATTAGTGAACACCTTGTTTGCAAAAACACACAACTGCACATTCTTGGGTGATTATTTCTGGTTAAAAACACTCTAACACAGATATTGATTTCCCTTTCTCAGGGATTTGTGAAAGAGTGGACAGACTTTTTCAAGATCACCTGACAGCAGGCAATTGCATTCTTATTTCTCTGCATCCACAGGTGATGTAACTGGTAAAAGGTGAAATTTTGCCAAAGGTCACAGGGGAAAACCGGTCCCCTTAAGAAATGTCCCATGGAGATGTTAAACAGAGACTGAAGCACAGGGTGGATCTGGAATATTGGTGTTGGCCAATTCCTGAAATTGTATTTGGGGCATTTTTAAAGCCCTTTGAAAAAAGACTTTAGAAATTTTTAAAAATATAAAATTTAGAAATTTAAAATAAAAATTTAAAATGTAGAAAATGACAAAGAGCTCTGTTTGCACAGAGGGACTTTCCACACAGTGCCATGAGAACAGAGGACTTAGGGCCACACAGGAGACAGGTATTTCCAACCTGACTTACAACAGGACGAGTGTTATTTAGTATGACTTTTAAATGAAGTTATTGTGAAATATTCTTGTAGAAAATATGCAGACAGAGGATTCTGACTTCACAAACTACTAGCACATAGGAACTTAGGAGGAAGGAAATAGGCCATACTTTTTGAAGGCTTGTTTAAACAGTGCTTCATTAATTCTCTTCTTCAGCAGAGTACAGTGAATTTAACAGGTGTTAGAAAATGCCCTGGCTACAGAGCCACAATGGAAGGAGACTGCCTGTTGGATTTTTTTAAAATTTGTAAGGGTATGGATTTCTATAAATGCAATTTATTGCCATAATAATCACCAGGCAAATGGAAGGTTAGCCCTGCATCCAGTATGACTTTGTTACTGGTTCCAGTGGAAGCTGGATGGGCCCTTAAGAGACTTTGCCACTGCCAGGTTAATGTTAGTGTGACTCCATGCCTAGAGAACTGAAATGAATTTTTACTATCTCTGTTGAAATGTAAGCTTCTTATCTGGCAGCTCAGCAATGCTTCTCCTGTACTGCTTTTCCATTGTATAAAAGTTAATTCGTTGCTCTTGGCTGGGTAATTGAACAATGCTGATATCCCATGGCTAAGATAGCTGCCCTAAGATAAAGATCATCACAGACTGTAAGTGAGGGGTGGTGACAATCAGGAAGGGGGAAAGGAAACCTGACAGGGCAACTAAAAACTTGTCTCTGATGCACAATATGCCAGGGAGAGACAGAAACTGCAAAACACATTGTAGGAGTTCATGTGGGTTCAGAAGAGGCCTTTAAGGAGTTGGTGTGAAATTCTTCCATTACAATTAGGGCATCTGTTCTCAACTAGACTTTTGTTTTGTTTTCTACAAATACTTACCCGCAACATTAACAGAGTATAAGAACTAAGATATTAATGTCAAAAACACTTGTCATCAAGGAAAGAGAACAACTAAGTGGTACTGTGAATAGATTAATAATCTGGAACTATTTTTTTCCATTGCAAGAAAGCAGATGGGAATCTGCATAATATTTTGAACTACAGAAAATTGAATTTACCTCCCACTAGAAACATTTACTCAAATAATTCTGGGCACTTCTTTACTTAAAAGCAACTTCTGTGAGATAAGTATCAGTAAGTTTATCCATTAAGTTTGTCCAGCATAGGGAACCCATATTCAAAATCTACAGAAGTCTCTGGGACTCCTCACATGAGTGCAGATTACCCACCAAAGTTAACAGCCTGCCAGGCTGTGGGCAGGCTGCCTTCCCTCTCACTGTCCTGGCTGCCAGATAACATATCACCTCATGGACTCTAGATTGTGTTGTGAAACCACCAGTGCCTCGTATTTAATCTGCTTTTGCTTTGGCAAAGGAGCTTTCCAGAGTCTCATGTTGTCTCTATCCAGCAGTGCATGTTTTACTTGTTTAAAATTGTATTCTTTCTTGTCAAGGAGAGTTTTTCAGGGATTGCCCATGAAGCATTACAAGAGCTCTTCAATTCCAACTCATCAGTGGCAAGCCAGTTACACATGTGGTGCCTTTGTACAGCCCTCAATTACAGTTTTTATGGTCTGAGCTTATAGAGGACTCACTGACCTTCGAAGCACATGGGAGAATGTGTGACTTAAGATTCTATTTGCAGTTCATATCAACAGGGTGCACACCCCTCCTTCACATTGTGGACCAAAAACCAAAAAAAGCATGACAATGAAAAAGTGGTTTTGTCTCTTCTCTTTATTTGATTTATCAACCCATCAAGCTCAGAACCCGAGGAGTCACTGAATCCACATTTCCTTTCTTGTAGCTAAGGTACAAGCAACTGCTTACAAAGAAAATCATGTTCCAGAGGACATGAGATGCAGAAGGTCAGACACAAGTAGCTTAGGGCAGAAGAACCAAGCAGAGTTAGCTGCAAACTGTGGAAAATACAGTTTCTGCCATGTAGCTGACAGCTGGTCATTTTTTATTTTGGGTGACACTCTAGTGTGCTGTAACCTGGTTATTACCAGGGCCTGATGTTCTGCATGCAGCTTCTTATTAAATCCTAAAGTTTTTAGGAGGGGCTTGAAGGGGGAAAAGCCTGGTGGTTTGGCAAGATAGGCCAATACTGGGAGTCAATACTTCATGCAGCTGGTTTTATATTAGGGCAAGACTGGAGGCAGGAAGCACAACAGCTGCTTTTGCAGGCAATTCTGCATGGTATGGAGAGCTTGGGATGGGATGAACAGGGACATGTACAGGCCTCCAAGGAGGAGTCTTGAGTGCACAGTGCTGACCTTCGTGCTGGTCAGGCCTGCAGCAATGGCCTTGCTTTCATTTTTCTCTCCACTCTGCCTTCCTTTGGCTTAACTCAAGTTAAAATGAGGTACACAGAGACTGTATGGCAGCTGATGGATTATATTCACCTGCTGCAGGCTGAGAGCTGGAGGCTGTGCTTGATAACTGAGGAAGTGGTCTAGCTGCTCAAGGACACTTTTTCTCATGTTCCTAATACTTACTAATTTGTTCATATCTTCACCAAAACAGTTGTCAAGCACTCAAACAGGCTGCCCAGGGAAGTGGTTGAGTCACTATCACTGGAGGGATTTAAAAGTCTTGTAGATGTAGCACTGAGGGACATGGTTTAGTTATGGGTTTGGCAGTGCTGGGATAATGCTGATGATCTTAAAAGTCTTTTACAACCTAAATTATTCTGTGATTCTAACTAATTTGGGCTTTTTAGTCCTTCTAGTCTGTAACATATCTGTGAATATTTTGTTCTCATTTTCTCTGGACTTTCTCCTTGATTTTTCATACTGTTTTGCTGCTCTAACTTTTGCCTCCTTCTTCCTTTTACTCATGCTAGCACTAAGTTCCTTCAACTCCTACAAAACTCAGTCATCCCACAGCTTCCAAAATCTATGGTGAGCGGAAGTGAAGCAGGGCTGTCTACATTCCTGCAAGCCCAGGGCCTGGGAGATGGTGTGGATGTGTGCCAGTGCTAATAAATAGGGAACTATTAGTGACTGTGTAAGGCAGGAAAATTGCAGAACAAGATAAGACTCACAGAATTCTCTTACGCTGATTTCGGATAAGGATATTTACCCAGGGAAAAAAAGGTTTCCTTAAAAGCAATGCTCTCTCTCCAGCCACGTGTGTGTTTGTGCAGGAGCTGTGCCCCGTGTGACAGGAGCAGGACCCTGTGTGGAGGTGTGGCTGTGACACTCTCGCTCCCTCGCTCCGTGCCTAGCACAGACGTTCCTTTGCAGTCTCACAGCCCAGGCTGTGGCTGTTCCCAGCTCTGAGGCCAGGCTGCACCACACCTGCCAAACCAAACACCCCATGGAGCTCCACTTGGGCCCAGGACACATGAAACCCAATGCAGTGGCTGGGACAAATTCAGTGGAGCAGCTTCTTTATCAGGTCCAGCAACTGCAAGGCTTTGTTTGCTTCTCCTGTGCTCTGCAGAGCAGAGATCAGGCCAGGTGCCCTGATCTGAGCAGATCCAAGGAAGCTGCTTTGCCCTGAGTTGCATTTCCAAGTGTGCTGCTGGGGCAGGGCTGATCCTGCTGATCAAAACCAGAAGGCTCTGGGGGGTACCAGCCTCCTCAGGATATGTGGGTGCATGGACTGGTGCTGGTGCATTAACCCACATTTATATATCCATGTTTTCATTCCCTAAACTTTATTGCCAAAGACACAGCAGGAAAGACAGAACTGCTGGAAAGTAATGTGACTTTTGTGGTAATTGTGTGTGGGATGGGGCAGAAAGCAAAGGAACTCCTTGTGATAGAAAAGAAGAACATAAGGAATTACAGAGACAGGGCAAACAAAACTCAGCCTAGGGTGGGTCAGGTTCATGTCTACTGCTGTAGGATGGGCTAGTTATCCTCTCCAAGGCACTTCCAGTCTTATCTTTTGCTATTGTCACTCCTGTTTGTTATAGGAAAACAAATTTTAGTGCTGGTCACACTGGGATTTCTTTCCTTTCCCATCCATCTGTGCAGGATGCCAAGCAGCAGAGAGGGTGCAGCCACAGTGCATGGAGCAGCTGCAAGCTGTGTGTGCAATGGAGTTAACCTCATTTCCAGCCCCATAAGTGATGCTTAGCTCCATCCCCCTGGCACAGGAGCATGGATCAGTCCTCCAGGCAGCAGCATGTGCAGTGTTACATCCAGCTGGCAGCAATGCTTTCACCTTCCTGACCCCACCACTGCACTCCCTGTGCTTAGCTCTTGCTGTTCTAGTTTTCGCTGATCTAGACTTGTTAAAATTAATTTTTCTCTTGATGCCTGACTCTAGGCAAGGTTATTAGATAGCTGGGTCCCTGCAGTCTGTGACTGTCACCTGCTGAAATCATTTGCATTGGGCTGTGGGCTGGTAACCCACTAAATACCCACTTTTGATGACTAACCAGCATCAAAACTCCTGCAAGCTTCATTTTAAAAACAAGGAGTATTTTATTCAAAGAGAACAAGAAAATGCAATTCCATGTTGTAAAATGATTGGCCTTCATGTGTCAAGAGCCCAGCTCAATTTCCCTCTGCTCTGCATTCTGGAATCATTACCACATTTATTTCCAGTAGTGCAGAAAGCCTTTTCCATATGCCTCCACTTGAGCCAGTAGTCTGTAGCTCGTGTTTAATGTCTCCTAGGCAGGAGGAGATGGGGACAAACCAACAGCTCTGCTGTGATGACGATGACTGTAGAAAACAGAAAACCTTTCTCCAAAAGCAGTTCCCATCTCTAAAAGCAAGCCCAGTCCTGCAGGGAGTGCTTCAACCCCTCTGAGGAGTGTGCAGCCTTGGAATAGTCTGTAAAAGGAGTTCACAGAAACCTTCTGTGTCCCAAAAAATCCTCTTTGGCCAGAGCAGCATTGTACCTCATCCTGGCTGAAGTGAGAGGGCTCAGCAATGAGGAAGAGGCATAAAGTCAAAAATTCACTTGGACATATTTTTTTCTGAAGTCATAACAAAATGTGTTTTGCATGGATATTTGCTTTCACAGCATTGAAGGACATTTGTGCCAAATGAGACGGGTGAGCACAAACTTCATCTTCTGCATTCACATAATTTGCATCACAGAACTTTTAACTGGACACTGTCCTGGCATTTCACATTCCAGCCCAACAACAGTCCGCAGGTTTTGACCAATGTGCTCTAAAAAACAAGTAATTTACTGGAAAAGGACAGTAAACAGCTTATAAAAAGTGTTTCCCAGACAGGAATTCCTCCCAGGAGCCCCTCTTGCTCCCTTTGTTAGAGCTGATAGGGGCGTGCTGGATCAAAGGGAATTCAGAGCTGCGACATGGCTTAAAAACAGAAGAAAATAATACTCTTGTGGGAAAAAAAGGCTCTCTAGTGGGCTGGGCACAGGCAGAATTAGAAAACAGGCTGTGTTGTCCTCAAGCAAGGGCATTCCATGTACTCCTGCTTCTGCAGCAGGTACTGACAGTCTTTTTAAGAGTGGCAGATGAGAGCAGTGAGTGGACCTCGACTCCCATTGTGGAGGATACCTGAAATGACCAGGCCCTGGCCATACTGACCTGTAGAGAAAGGACAAACTGCTTCTTAGAAGGGCACTGTGCCCCTGCTCTCAGCCATGCCAAGCCAAGGATATTCCCCAAACCATCTGCCCCAGGCATTTTATCACCTCAGTGTTTAAGGAGACTACTTTTGGGTCCCTGCCTCAGCAGCCACTCCAGCAGAAGAGCCCAAAGCTCTATTTCTTTAGAAATGCAGCTTTTTGACAAGGGCTATATGGTTCAAGACTTCCCCAAGGGCCACACTTGCAGGAGAGGTGGCCATGTGCAGCCCAGCTCCAGTCCCCAGGAGCTGCTTTGCAGGGTGGTGCCTGCAGTTACAGCTCTCCCAACCTCAGCACCTCCTGTGCTGCACATGGAGACAGATCAGGGTTAAGAGCTGCCAGCACCAAGTACCCAGAGAGGGCAGGGCACTCCTCTGATGGACAATGTAATATGTATCTGTCCCACAGAGATCTCATCTCATCTTTGGCTTTGCAGTTGGAAGAGTTTTGATCTCTTCCTGCTTTTTGTAGTTGTTTTAGCATTATCTGTCCTCACTCTTCATATTTTTTGATGTTCCATCCAGACCATCATCAACTGCTGTGACAGCTGTGAATAAAAAGCTTTCTTCTAGAAGTAGGGCAAGCAACATTTGGCTTTAGTTTTGATTTTGTCCCAAACACTTTTACAATTGACTTAGTTTTTGTGTTCACACATGTGTCTCATAAGAAATTTGAGAATGAAGCACTGCCAAAGGCATTAACACAAAAAAACATTTTTCAGCCACTAAATATCCCCTCCTGATCTGTGAAAAGAGTTTTTTCCAATCATTATACTCTTACGGTCCATCAAATTGATACTGGAAGAAAATCTGAGGTAGCTTTCTCTGTCACATAGCTGCTAAGTGGCTCATATTTGCTTTACCTTTTGAAACACACCAGTTTTGGTGGTGATGACATCAATACTGTGTGATGGCTTTGTCAGGCCAGCTAGCCAGGAAGGCAGCCTGAAAAACCTGACCTTGTTTACAAGTGATTGTAAAGGTCTGTGTTCCCTGTGGATTTAATTCCTGTATTAATGCAACTACTTAAGGATTATCTTGAAAGATCTGTTTTACAAAGAGTTGGAAATCACACATTATGAGAGGTCCTGATGGACTGCAGCTCACCAAAAACTGCTCCAGCGTGGGTCCCTTCCGTGGGGTCAGTCCTTCAGGAGGAGGCTGCTCCAGGTGAATGACAGAAAGTGTGGAGCCAGGTCAAACTCAACACATCACCCCAAATCCTGGGGAACACAAATTCTAACCACAGATTCAAGTGCAATATTTCAAAGCATTCTTTTTGAATGTGAGGTTTAGCACTTAAAGGAGGCCACAGGTGTTGAAAATCTTCGAGTTGATGCAGAACGAGTTATTTATTTTCACTCCAGCTATAACTTATCCTTCTCCTGTTTTGTTTTGCCAGCCAAACTGTGATTTTCCTATCTTGTAACTGGGAAAATGAATCTAGCTTCCCCACTGGGGACCAGCCTCACAGACCTGGGAGCTGGAAGATGTGCTGTGCAGCACACACTAAATAAAACCTTTGCCCTGCAATTCAAACAAGCCTGTAATGGTTTTACATCCCCAGCTGGGAGGAAGGTTTTTCCACATCCATGCAGCTTTCTGGTGCATACACAGTTCCTCAGGTTTAAATGTCAGCTTGAGACCCTGGCATCTTCTTCTCATCATGATAGTAATCTCCAAGTGAGCAAAACAGAATTATTAATTCTTCCCTCATCAAGGCCCACCCTAGCTAAAGCCACCCAGTTTCTTAGTCCTTACAGCCTCTGGGTTGGATATTCTTCTTGGCACAGCCCAACATTTTTTGTTAAGACTTGCAATATTTTGCATGATTTTTAAAAATTTGAACTCTTCTTGAACAGTGCCACCTCCTTGAATCCACCACTGTGTGTCTGCCTGCCACCTTTCACTCTTTATTCAGAGTATTTAGATAATTTGGGATAATGATGATCGTGTCCCCTGGCCATGTGCCATCTAACAGAGTGGGTGCTGATCCACACATGAGGATGCTCAGAACCATGGTTATGGAGGCAGTGGTGACTTCACCGAGGGGCACAGGAGGGTGATGGGCTGTGAAAGGTCATGGCAACACAAATCCATGTGTTCTGCAGACAAGCCCCTGGGTGACATGTGTGCTGTGATCTGGGTGGCCTTTAATGACAGCTTTTCCTTCTGGCCACGGATTTGCCAGGGGCTGACAGCGCCTCTGTCCCAAACTGCCCTTTGAGGTTTGCCCTCGGCATCACCTGCAGCTCTGCTTTATCAATGTGGCCACTGCCCCCACCCCAGGACAGACCACTCAGTTCCAAGAGCCCTCCTCCACAGTGGGAACTGCTGTGAAACTCTGGAGATAAAAACTTTGATCTTTATCAGCGTGAAAATAAAGACTTCTTTGGGGCCACCCTTCCCCAGCTGCTCTGGCCAAGCGGAGCTGCAGCCGTCCTGGCAGTTCTGGGCATGCCAAGGGAATGCTAACACGTGGTAGGGGATTAGGATGACACAGCTGTTGGGACAACAGCTGGGTGGGCTGACCCCGGGTACAGGCAGCTGCCTGTGGTGTGGCCAGCCAGGGTGGCTTGCAGAGTCACCTGTTGCATGGGGTGCTTCTCCTCTCAGCCCTCTTGCACACCCACATGTATGCAAAACTGATTTTTCACTTATTATTAAAAGCATAATTTATTCATGCAAGAGTGTAGTACTTCCTCACTTGCTGCTGTATGAAAATCATGATTCAGCTGGGGACAGTCCATAATACTGCTTGCCTTCTCTTTTCCTCACACAGTGCTCAGTGTGGAAGAAAACAGGCAGTGGGAGAAGTCCCACGTGGTCAGACCACAGCCTGTTTTAGCAGGATGGTTGAGACCAGAGGCTGCAGTTGTCTGTAAAGGACCACAAACACAGATCAACCCAGCTGTCAGCAGATCCTCCCCAGGATCCTCTTTACTGCTTCTCTAGCCTTGACCATGAAATAGTTGATCTGAGCTGCTCCCTGCTTCCTCCAGCAGCCTGCTGTGAGTCCACAAGCTGCTGGGCAAACACTCTCTGTTTACTTTTTATTGCCTGTGCTATCTCTGTCCTAGCAGCACAATTATCTGCTGAATGTATAATACACCAGCTCTCCTGTAAAACTGCCCACGTTTATGGTTTGGTCAACAAGGACTCTTCCATGACATTTCTGTGCCCTAAGGAGGCATTGGCAGGAGGATCAGGGATGGCAATACTCCATGATGAAAGATTGAGAGGAAGAATTAGACAAGCCACCAATGTAGATGTTGAAACTTCCACACATCAGTCTGCTGGCCTGTATCTTTATGCTGCCACTTTTGGCTGTCCCTGATGATCTGGAGAGAGGCTTTAAGTGTGTGATAACCACCTGTCCTGGAGTGAACGGTGTCAGGAGAAGGGCAGAAAGAGAACCACAAAGCAAGGAACCTTATTGTGACACAATGTATCTCCAAAATGCTTTGCTGAGCTCAAAATCCTCTGAATCCTGATGTCTTTCCAAGTGAGGATGCTTTCAGGAGTGAGAATTGATCTGCAATATGGCAAGGGACACCCATGCAGCCGGGCACCACTGCTGCAGCCACCCACTGGCTGGGGATGAGAGCTGGAGCTGCTCCCACGCTCACCCTCCGTGTGGGAGGATGGGGATGGGGTCTTTTCCTCTGCTGCCCACCCAGTCAGGCTGACAGAACAGGTTCTCTGACCTAGCAAATTAGTAGGTGATATAAAACTCATGATAAGGGAGGACTGTGACCCCATCTGCCACGCAAGTACTTACAAGAAAGGTATAAAGGGTAATGCAGGTCCATGGCCTTGGCTCTGCCCAAGGTGCAAGAAGACCTGCGAAGGTCAAATTGGCTTTTACAAGGCAAAAAAAACCATGAAGGGGAAGTATGTCTCCTCCTCTTTTCTCCTAAAAGAAACCTCAGTGCTGGCACTCAGGGAGACCATGGGTTTCCACAGCTCCAGCCTGCTCTGCCACAGCCCAGCTTGCCCACAGGGCTCAGCGTGGCTGTCTCCACCATCACAGTGCTGAGCATGCCTTTTCTCAGCTGGCAGGGGAGAAAATGTGCTGGAAAGCAGAGATAAAGGTTTTAAATTCAAAGAGCTCAAGGCAAATGAGAACGCCAGGGGAAAAATAAGAATCTTACTGAAGGTGCACCTACTGTACCCTCAAGCAGGCACAGAGGAGGGAGCATTTGTGAGCTCAGAGGTCAAAACAAACCAGAAAGAGAACATGTCTGGGTCAGCAAGACAGGGAGGAGAAAAATATTTAATCTTGAGCAATCAGAAGCATTTCGTTCAACCTGAACATTCCTGTGTTTCCTAACTCTATATTTAACTCCCCTTATACTTAAGGTTACCTGTAATGGAAAAAATGCATCTAAAAATCTTTCATTGGAAATTCAAATAGTTACAGAGGTCCTGAGATGAAACAAAGGGAAAAACAGAAGATGTTGAATCAAACAAGTTTTTCAGCTGTAGTTGTTGTCAAAATCTTTGTTTGAGTACTTTTTGTTCTCCTCAAAAGCCTTTGTGCACTCCTTTTGTGAAGGGGAGATGTGAGAGCTACTCATGGGCAGCAGCTCTGAGATTATCCAGGTGAAGGAAAAAATCATTAAAGACTTTAAGAAGAAGGAGGCAGCTCAAGCCTGTTCCTGTGCCCGAGTGTGCACGCGATGGAACAGGTTCCTGACTGCCCTGAGCTGATGGCATATTTATTATGAACATATAATCACCCACCTGCAAATAGCAGTGGGTGCCAGAGTTCATTAACCTTTGCCTCTGGCAAGGGCTCACACCCAATAAACCCCTCTGGGTTAGCTTTTGGACTATCCAGTGCTGGAGGCAGCGATGAGAAAGCAGAGCCTCTTTGCCATGGAGCAAGATAGGCTCAGCAGCTCAGGGGCTCTTGATACCAGGAGGAGCCAAAGATGTGCCAAGCAAGGGAGCCTGGGATTTTTGACTTCTATGTTTTTTAGGGTAGAATGGTGCCAGACACACCTGGGGCCTAATCTCCCCATGAGTGTTTAGGTGGGACTTGGCCTTTAGCACTTGCAAAGTGAGGGGCAGCTCAGCCCGAAGGCAAGGGCGGTGGTGAGGGGCAAAGGATGTGACATGTGGCACCTTTCCTTCCCTTCTCCCTGCCAGGACACCTCCCAGCCTGCAGACTTTGTAGCAGTGTTTTTCAGGTCCCTTGTGTGGGAGCACTTGGAACTCATTGTATAGAACTTTGCCCCCTGTTCTGAAAAAAAGATATAACTTTTCAACAACTAAAGCATGAAGCAAACAACTGAATTAAGAGGGATCTTTGGTTATTAAGAGTTTTGGAGAGCAGTTTTAGATTCATGAGTTGATTATGTAGAGTATGGATGAGAAGAGCAAGCATGAGTGTGTACAGGGCTCCAGCACAGCAGATCCTGGTACAATCAGGCTTTTTCTCTTTCCCTTCCCAGGGGCATCACCCCTGATAGCCATGCATCCTAAGGATCATCATGGTGCCTGGTGGGGAGCACTCAGGAAAGGTGTCCCACCCTGCACTGGCAGCTTTCAGAGATAGCATCTACCCCCACAACAAAGCTTCAGATGTGTTAGAAATGCAGCGTCAGCATTAGGAAAAATGTGTCCCTCAGCTAGTCTCAATTTGGACTTTACCTTGGACTGTATCCACTGCAGGGCAAAGGAAGTCAAACCTTAAAAACAACTTTGTAATGGCTTTTTGTATCAGAGGCATTTTGATCCTGATAAGATTTTAAGTTACCATATGCTAAATGCCAGAAGTTCCTTGAACCATTATCCTTCCGTTTCAACAACACCATTCCATGGGAGGGCAAACTCCTGCACATGGTAGTGAGGTGACAGAGGGGAGAAATCACCTCTGTCTCTCCTCCCTGTCTGACACAGCAACCCTGGGAGCACAACTCACGGGCCAGCTCCCATGCAGTGGGGAGTCCCCACACCCCTGTACTGCTGCTGGACAACTGGCCCTCAAAATCCAATACATGCACAAACCTGTGACACAACCCAAGCACTGCCACCCAGTTTCCCCCAGTGCAGTCTGAGAAGCTTTTCCTGCTGTGTCCCTCCTTCACTCTATAGGAGGCACCCTGTGATGGTCATGGCTTCTCTTGTAACCAAAGCATCTGATCCCCAAACAATATGCATCTGCAGCTAAATAAGGGTGCACTCTGTGCTGTTTAAGGTGGATCTTCCTGGTAATGCAGGCTGGGTTTTGGACTAGAAATACAGAGGAGCATCACCCTTCACAGCACCAAAACAGATGAGCTCTTTGCAGTCTTTGCTGTGTCACAGTCCTGATGCTGCCAGGCTGTAGGTGCAGATACCATGTTCAAGGGAATTGTAGCCTGATGCTATTGTGTTCTTTGGACGTGGGCCACAGTACCAAGAACCTGCACAGAGCCTACTCAGAGTATCATCAGCAGCCAGTACCAATCTTACAGCCCAACAGGGACCACCCTGGGCTGGGGGTGAGAGCTGGTGAGTGCTGCCTTCTCCTCTCTAACCCTGCAACGGTCTCACACAGCACTACAGAGAAAGCTGGAGGTCCAGCAGCACTGCTTGGCCTAATACTGTGCAGAAAGGCCACACAACTTTCATGCTGTCAGTGCTGAAGCTCTCACAGCAATCATGATTCTCTCTCCCTCTTTCTTTACTTTGTACTTACTGTTTTCATTTAAATAATAACCTTCCTGTTACTCAGCATAGCCAGAAAAACAAACTCATGTACCTGAGAAGCAGGTAGAAAGGCCTGATTCATCCATAGGATTTTGTATGTCAGTTGCAGTAAATCAGTGGCATTCTTTGAAAATGAGCTGCAGAACAAGGGCTGAGCAGCAGCCTGTTTCAGCTCCCGTGTCTGTGATTCCTTTGTTATGATTCACCTTATACAAATATGCAAATAAACAAGTTTGCTGCCAGGAATATTCTGGTGAGAGGCAAGATGTTGAAAAAGTCACTGAACTCTTGCTCTGAATGGAGAAAAGTATCATTAAATGCTGTTCCAATATTCTCTTTGGTTTTGCTGATCCTGGTATCTGAATGCAGATGATCTTCTAACCAGGACTTTGCCACTATAACAAGGGTTTCTTCCTTATCAGAGACTTCCACAGTCTCTTCTATTTCTTGATGGATTCTATCTTTCTAAAAACAAATAGCTGATTTCCCACCTACAGTGTCCAATGTATCAGCAGATCTGTTGATTTCAGTAGATCAATGAATATCTAATGTTGCTCTTGCTTTTGTGGCCAAAACCCTTCAGCGTGTGCCCCAGTGCCAGGCTTGCAGTGTGGCAGCATAATGTGGCCTCTTGACCCAGAGGGAAGCCACCACAGTGGTGTCTGCAAGAATTTAGTACTGTTTCCTGGGCTAGCAGCTTGCAAAATATTTGAGATGCTGAAATATATCCCCAAGACAAAGAAGACAACTGCTTCGGACAGGCTGACAAATGAGCCTGTTACCCTCTGTCCCTTAGCAGATCTTGTGCCATTTATTAACTCCTGTCAGAAATGGCTCAGGGCTGATCCCCTGGGTTTAATGTTCTAATTTCTAGGGGTTATGCATATGGGGCATGCAGAAGTCCAGGGCCTGCAGCACGCACAGTCTGGCTCTGCAGACTCTGCAGCCATCTACAGCTACTGCACAGGAAAGGGGGTCTATGGAGGGTGAAAAAAGAGCAGAGAGTGAACCCTCCCCCAGATTCAGAGCCATAGATTGTCTCCTTTTTCTCCCACTTAAAGAATTCACTGAGCCTTTCTGAGCTTGGCCTGTTTGTATGTTTGCATTAACACAGGGTTAAGTTGTTACTAAGCAGGTATTCCAGAAAAAGAAAAGAAAATACCTACAAGGTATTTTTAAATGTATTTAACTGTCTAAATCCTTTTGCCAGACGTAAGCACAAAACTAAAACTATTCCTTCTCATTTTCTTCAGACAGTGCACACTTCCAGGATACAGAAATAGCCCAGCATCCCTTTTCAGTAGTTTATGAGCTGTCAATTCATGCTCATTGTGTCCTGTGTTTAGAAATCATCTAGAGCAGCAGGATGCATGTACCAGGCTGTCCCAGATTGAAAGAAGCAAGATATATTCTATTTGCCATCTGTATGGCAGTTGTCTCCTGTTAAGTGGGCAGTTTTCCTTATCTCTCCCACAGTCAATCCTCCCCCCAGGGAGACATCTGCTGATAATGGGCCACTGAATGTCCCTGCATGGCTGATAAGAACTGCAGCATCCCACTGGGAGATGCTCCGCCCAGAGGGAGGAGCCAAGCATTCCTACCTGCATATAATCTGAGATTCTGGCACACCAGCACAGCTTTTTTCTCCACTGGGTTCCCAAAGGAACAGCTGCCCCTTCCACTGGACCTTCAGAAGAAGACTGCACCTTTTCTACAGGATCCCTGCCCCAACAGAACCACACCTGACACTCCAGGAGGGCTGCAGCCACAATTCCAATTGGACTGCACCCACATCTCGTCCAACAGGGTGTCAGGTGTATTCGGACTTTGTCAGTGTTGTTTTTGGTTTACTGCATTGTTTATTTTATTTTATTTCTTTTTTTCTTATTATTTTCTTCCCTAATAAAGAACTGTTCTTCCTGCTCCCATATTTTTGCCTGAGAGCCCCCCTTAATTTCAAATTTATAACGATTCAGAGGGAGGGGGTTTACATTTTTTCCATTTCAGGGGAGGCTCAGACACCTGTCTTTCCAAACCAAGTCACAGGCCCAAAAGTCTGTTTTATTTTGTACACGTCACTGGAACAGCTGTGCTGGTGAGATTTCCTCACATTACTGCTATTGTGAGAAGAGCAAAAGACACTGAAATACTCTGTTTCAGAAGGCTGCTAAATGACAATGTTTGATGTCTTGATTGCAGAGCAAAGCGTCTCTAATTCAGAATTATGGAACTTTCCCTGGAGCCACGTGGATGTTTCAGGAAGTCATTCAAAGGAGCAGTTTTTGCAAAGGGAGGAGGGTCACAGGAGGATCTTTTCCTCTCAAACATGTCTTGAGTTTTTCTGAAAAGAAACCAGTGTGTTATAAGAGTTTTCTGGTGACTATTTTTGTACAAGATATGTGCCACAAGGACACCAGGGAAGGGGTTTGCAGGAGCCCACACATGGTCCCACCCAGCAGGGAAACCCTGCAACCTTTCCTGCTGACAAATGGCACAAGCAGATAAGTCACAGAAATAACGACCATGGAAGAAGCTGGGGAAGGGGCAGGGGCAGATAAATGTGCAGAGACACTGGACACCACCATCTTTTCTCCAGCAGAAGAGAAGTTTTCATTTATATGTCAGCATTGCTGACTGTAAAAGAGAAAAATGTACAATGAAAATATTATAATAGCCATCATATACTAATGCAGAAATAATTATTCATTGGTTGTGGATTTGCTGTTGAGCCAAGAAGCTCCATGCACCCCTGGCTGTGGAGTTCAGCTGTGCTGCTGGCTGTCCTAAAGGACAACTCCTGCTCTGGCTACAGCTCCCCAGCCATGAGTCACTCTAGCTGCTGTGAAGGACAGGGAAATTTGTCTCTTTCAAAGCTCTTGAAACTAAAACGTCATCTTCCACAGTGACTTGAAATATTCCAGGAAAGTTATTCTTTCATACATAATTATTCTTTGATTTTTCAAAAATTTGATTTAAATGGTCAGCATTTTTCAAAATCAGAAGTGAAATTGCGAAGGACGTTAAAAATGTCAGTCTATTTTCTCTAAATCCTCAGATTTGCTCAAACACAACCATTCTCATTTTGCCAGACATCAAAATATTTCCCTAATCCTGCATTTCTTGTGAATTTTATCTGTTTAAACCACCATTAAAAAAATATTTCTTGTTCTCTGCTGGACAAATGAGGGATAAGCTGGGAGTTAGACTGTGCTCCTGTATCCTACCTGCTCCAGGCAGCAGGCTGTAGATGACCTGCTAAATTGGGAGCAGAGGGATGCAGGTATATATGGAATGGAATCAGAACTGCCCTGGGAATGCTGTCACTGTATGAGTTGTGTGTTCTATGTGAGCCCAAAAGCAGCTCTGACTGCTGCATTCAGGCACCTAAATGCAGGGGGAGCAGGACATTTCCATGCAGGAATCTCCAGCCATCTCCCTGGGTTGTTGCCTCGGTGTGTAGCTGTGGTGATGTTGTGTGTAGCCCAGAGCAGAAAGCAGCTGTCTGGAGGAAGGATGCTCCCTGGGGCGTTGCCTTTCACATCCAGCTCCCTGCAGCAGCCAGGGCTGTGGCAAATAATAACCTCCAGGCAGGCAGGAACTTTTCAAGTCAGGCAGAGTTTGCCTGGAAATGCCCACGTGGTGTGATAGGAAGCATTTGACAACAACTCCCAGATCAGGGGAGGCTCAGACGGTCCAATTGTGGAGCCATGCTCAGGGATGGAGTCATCACAGCCCTCCTGGGACTTGCTCTGGCAAACATTTCATACCCCAAAAGCAAATAGGATCCTCATTTTCAGGCCTCTGTGAAAGGATGGCGGGAGGTGAGCTTTCCTTCCTTACCAAATACATATATTTAGGAGACCAAGCCCTGTCCAGTCCGGGGTGGGAGCACAAGCCAGGCTGCTCATGAGGCCACACCCTGTGTCATTCATGACATGCTATGATTACAAGTTACTAAATTAAGCTCAACTGACTAACTAAACTAGGCTCGACTAACAGTTCCCCAGATGCCTTTCCTTCCCCCATTCCCTGCACAGCCTTTTCCCTTCACACTGCCAGAGGTGCTCAAGGTGGAGAGCAGGAGGCAGGCAGCCCCAGCAGTGCAGGCAGCCCTCACAGGCTGACCCATCCTGCTGGGTGCCATCTCATGTCTTTCCTCCCCACTTCTTTCTCCTCTTGTGTTCTTGCAAAATCTGCAAATCAGTGCTCCCCCAGCAGAGCTGGTTTCCTCTCTGGACCCTTTTTGGGCAGGAGTAGATGGGTGCGTGTGAGAGACAGCAATACAGGCTGAAGTTATGGAAAAGCAGAGCTCTAACCCAGGAGGGGCAAAGGAAAATTTCTTTTGTTGTTTTTGGATTAGGTCACCCAGAGTTTCTCTTTGTTTTTCTGCCAGGGCTGTTCTTAAATGTCTGACTGTACACTTTTCAATGCTTATTGAAAGATCATTGCTTCCCACAGCTCAACATTTTTTCCATCCAGCTCATAAGCCCTCCGGTGCCATGCAGCTCCCCCAAAGTGCTCTGCCCCTCTGCAGCCTGGGACAGGGCCCTGGGGCAGCTCCCGGGGATGGGGGAATGAGGGCATCTCTGCAAAATGCATCCTGTTCAGATTTGATCAGCTACAAAGCTGTGAAAGCTCAGAGGGAAAAAAATCAGGTGCTAATGGCCGTGAACTCAGTGATAACTTTATCAGGACTGGGTGTGAGGGAGCTGCTTCCAGCTGGGAAACTGCCGTGGGGTCAATTGAAGGAAATAGCAGAGCAGAGGTCGTGTCGTGGAACACCGTGTCCTTGCCGGCAGAGCTGGCACGTGGCTGTGACAGGCTCACCCTGTCACGGCTTCCCCTGACCCGTGGGACATCAGCTCCACAGCCCTCGCCACTCAGGGGAGCGCTGCCCTGCTCCCCACGGACACGGCGGGGCAGCTCTGGGTGTCGGGGTGCTGCCCTGGCTCTCTGGCCCCTGGGGCAAAGCAGCTTCTTCACAGCAGCCTCACCCTCAGGCTCAGCTTGGGGAAGTGGCTCAGGCCAGCAGCTTCTCCTGAAATGTGAGTTTGGGGCAAGTTTTCACGCTCTCAGAAGTGTTTCCTTCCTTGGGCTCTCTCAAAGGCAAAGAGAGATAACTTGCAGGCCTGGAGGGAATATGTGGCTGTCCTGGCACAGCTTTCTTGCACAGCCCTGAACGCTGCATGATCTCTTCTTTGCTGTCACCCTCAGAGGTCCTTTAATTTTAATGGTTACAGAGAAAGCAGAGGCCAAGCAGGGAGCATGCAGGGCACGTAAATCCTGACTGAGAACAAGTGGACACCACAATAAGGTTTGAAATCTTACTCTGGCAGATCACCTTGACCCCCATCTGTCTGCAATGAGCACCAGCAGTGCAGAAAGGCAGCTGGGGAAATGGGATGCCACGGGTGGAGAGAGCTGAGCAGCCCAGTCCTCTGGGCTGGGTACCGTGTCCTGTACAGCAAGGTCAGGGGTGACCCCAAATGGGGCTGATGAGAAGCATGAGCCAGGAGCTGTTCCCCCTGTCCTGGAGGCAGCTGAACTGACAGCCTTGTGTAGCACACAGGGTTGATGTCCCTTTCCTTGCCTCTGACTGCAGCTCTGTTTCAAAAGTGGTTCTTTATTTCTGATTCTCACAGGAGCAACCTGTATTCAGTCATCAAGTGAACTGGCCTCCTTTTGTTGCTCTTAAGTGCTTTCAATCTGTGTGCCTTGCTAGGAAAAACACTGTCTCCCGTAAGAAACAAATACATACGGTAAATTCAGAAGCATTTTAGGTGTCCCAGCAGTGCACTAAGACGTTTATGATGCATTTGAGGAAAGCTGCCCTTTGTTGAACTGTTTCATCATGCTCTGTTTAATGCAATTGCTGTCTCCTTGCCTTGAATAATGTATGTAATAGCCAGGGTTAGTTGTGGTCCCTGGTGTGTGAATAACAAACAGCAGCCACGGTCAGAGACTGGCTCTGGTGAGGAGGCAGGGTGCTTCCACTCTCATCTCCTGAAGAGGAAGTCAGCAAACACTGGCAGCTCTCATAAAATAAAGAATTAATGCACCCTGATGTGCACAGAGTGAATATTGTATAGACATATTGCATCTTCTGTCAGCAGTCAATATTAGCACCCAGCTGAGGTCACATGTGCTGATATGCCCCAGGAGCTGCAGCACTGGGGAGTGGGGCACTGAGAGCACAGCAAAGGATTGCTGCCCTGGGGAAGGCTCCTACCATTGCCAGGTATCAGGATGAGAACTGCAGGAGACGAGGTCTTTTCCCAAGCGATATTTTGTTCTAGTGGCCCCAGGAGCAAGGATCATCTAGGAAAAATGACCTCTATGGTTAGGTGAACCATGGATTGTGTAGGTACCAGTGAACTGTGGTGGTGGGCTACAGAAGGAGACTGGAGCATGAGGGACAGAGTATTAAAGCAAGGCCACAGGGCTGCAGCAGAGCAGCCAAGAGAAGAAAAAGGTATTAATAAACATTTTTTTTCCACTACCTTGGCAAAGCAAGCACTGAAAACAGTCCATGAAAACTGGAGGAATTTAAAATGTTTTAATAACAACCTCTCATCTTATCAGGGGGATTTCCCCAGTGCATCTCAAACACTTTACCAATGAGTTTAATACCCCTTATGCTCAAAAAGCAGATAAGAAGACTGAGGCTCAGCTGGGCAAAAACATCCAGCTATTACCCACAGAGAGCTCCTGTCCCACACCAAGTTCTGCCTCCACACACTCCCCAGTGCACAGCTGTGTGTAGCAAAATCTTCCTTCTCAACACACATGACCCAAAGTGTGATGGAAATGGCAACTTTCCTCAGTTACATATTCCTAATGCTCCCACAATCTGGCTGCCACCACTCTTGGCATCATGAGCCATGACACGCTGTCACAAGGAAGGTGACAGTGCAGCACATTGAATACACAGAGATTATTCTTTCCAGCTTTTGAGATTGAGATGTGCCATGCACCCAGAAATGCCCCTTCTGACTTAGCTGAAACATACCCTGAGTTACGTGATCATCCTAAATACTACAGCTCAAGTGAAAGGTGAAAAGAGGGAAAAGAAAAGCCTGGAATCTTTTCTGTAAAACTGTTGGCTCTTCACAGGCCAGGCATGCTGTCCTGCAGATGCTCAGCCAGTTTTGCTAATATTTCATTTCCAAATGGAAGCAACATCTTGACCAGCACTGGGTCAAAAACCTGCAGCATCCCTGATGGCCAGTTCAGTTGGTGGGCAGCATGCTGCATCCAGCTGATCATGTCACACAGAGCAGTAAGGGACCTGTTGTCATAATTCCATCCTCTTAATCACCAGCTGTTCCTCAATTTCTCTGTGGCAGGTTTGAAATTAGCTACTGTTTGCACAGTCCTGCTGCTTGACAGCTGCAGAGAGGACAGGTCTCACCAGTTGCTACTGGGCACAGCTGTCGTGTTCACTGGTCACCCTGAGCCCCCCTGGCCTCGGGGAGAAAGGCTGTTCAGCCCCTCACGTGGCACGAGCCAGCCCCACTGGAGCCTTTGGGCAGCATCTGAATGGAAATGTGCAAACAGAAATGATGTGTTTGTGCACACTCCAGAACCCCAAGGAAGGAACCGTATGACACAGTGCCCTCTCTTTTATTTCTGGAGTTTCCTGCTGGAGTGCAAAGCTCTTAGGCTTTCAAAGGGTCTAAACTTCCTTGAGTACTAATGCAGGGGAGAGAGAAAAGGCAGCAAAGTGCCCTACTTCTTGCTTTCATTTTCATGCTGGCTTGACAACACATTGCTGCCGCTAGCACATCTCCTCTCCTGTTCTCTTTTATTAGCAAATGCACTTTGACTGGTTGAATGATTCATGCAAATAATTTACCAGGCCACATGAAGGAAGCTTTTCTCTTCCTGTGTTACCCTCAAATGCACAGGTACATTTTATGGATGTGTTTGCTGTCCGTAACTGCTCGGTGAAAAGGTTGTGAGTGCTTGAGATGGAGAGTTGTTTGTGGGCTGCTGTGTGGTTGGACTGACCTGTCTCTGGGTAAGAGAAGGGAGCAGACAGGCATGGAGCAGTCTGACCCCATTTACACTGGGAGCCGTGGAGTAACCATGGTCCCTTCTGTCTCACAAGTGCCCTGATTTGTCAGAGCAGCAGCCACTGTGAATATTATCGCAGGCAAAACCTTGCACCCACGAATGTTTGCACAAATGGGACAAGAAAAGGTGACGCATAGTTGAACATATCATCTGAAGTGAACATTTTGCAGCACTAGGTCAGGTCAATTGCTCATCCACCGTCAATTTGTGCTGTAGGAGCGATTTCAGTCAAATGAAAATCCCAGATTCATTGTACAATATTCACAGTCACTCTGTAAAGGCAGAACTAAGACCTTCCCCAAGTTTGAACAGTCCTTACTAAATCATCTAGGTTTTCTCCAAGTGTCACATTTTTCTAGCAGTTTACCCATCTAGTGTGGCATTTTTTATTTTTAAGATGTATTGTAAAAATGCAGGTGAACCCAGGATGGGAAGAAATGATGATGTCTGACTCCAATTCAGAAGGTTGAATGATTTCTTTATTATATCTATCTTATAATACATTAATATACTATTTTAAAGAAGATACTAAAACTACATACCTACTTTGCTAACTACCATATCTAACTCTAACTCATGACCCTCTCTCTGAGAAGGTCCAGACACAGGTGGATGTGATTGGCCACCAGACCTAAACAATCTTCACCAGAATCTAATCAAGCAATCACCCGAGGTAAACAATTCTCCAAACACATTCCACATGGGAAAACAAGGGGCAGAAATAGAAATTGTTTTCTCTTTCTTCTCTCTGTGCTCCTCTATGAAAAAATCCTGAGACTGAGAAAATGTGCATGCCACAAAGATGAGTTTCAGTGCTGGTTGGGCAAGATTTAAGCACGTCATTGGGTCTGGAGGCTGTTGGTATTATATACAAGCAATTCTGTATTTGTCTATTGTAAAAGAAAAGAACTTTGCTTGAAGCAGTGAAGCAGCACCAGTTTACACTAGGGAAACATTTCCAGTATATATCAAAACATCATCCAGCTTATTTTGTGTTTCTTTTATGGACATGTCATAAGTCTTGGTTGCTGGAATACGGTCTACTGTAAAGAGCATTTCCCATCAAGGAGGTTGTTGTGCTGCAGGACATAAAGAAAATACAGCCTGTGGTGGCTGCTACATCCACCTGTATCACTGGAAACAACCAGAGACCATCAAGGGTGCTTCTGTGACCTGTGTCATGCTGTTGAATAATAAAAAAAAAAAGGTGCATTATAAGAAGTGCTATTTGCAATACAAACTTTCTGTCTTGGTTTAGCTTACTGTCATGAATGTGCTCCAGTTCTTCCTATTCTTAACAGATTTTTGGAATCTCACATTTTTTTACCTTGCAGAAGTCTTTGTACACTTTTCACTTATTAAAAAGTTTAAGGCAGAGAGAGAAGGAGGTACAAGGTTCCATTGCCTACACTTCAGACTTTGCAACCTTCCTAATTCTGCTCTGCTGCTGTAAATTCAGCCAGACATAGTTTATTTTTTTTTCCACAAATCCAGCTTGTATTCAAAAATTAATTCAATTTCTGCAAGTGGGGAGAAAAAAATCATTGTTGCGCAGCAAGATGAATGTGAGCTTTGAGTTTACAGTCACTCGCAGCTCTTCCCATCACTGCACGCTCACAGTCTCCTGCCCCTACAAAGACTTTCTCTGAAGAAAAATCTCCTCATTTACTCCATGAACAGGTCTGACAAGGGTTGAAATTAGACTGCTGAATTCCTGAAGTTTCATCCCTGTAACCTCCACAGTGCAAAGGAAGAAATGCTATCATACTGGAATTCATCCTAAAACCAAAATGAAGTATCCTCAAAAATGGAGATTACTGTGAAAAGGCAAAAGGAAAAGTACCATACTACCACAGCAAGTAATTTTCATGGATTTTTGATTAAAAGTAAAATGAAATGAGATTTAAAAGTAATGGAAGATCAGTATTAACTAATCCTGCAGATGCCAGTGCAGTCATCTTCTCACTAATAAGATGGAAAGCTTTAAAATATGTTGTCAAGTAGCTATGTTTTGTTGGGTTTTTTTCATTGTCTAAGTGGGGCCCCTTTTCTGAAAACTTATCAACCTATTGTCTAGTTTCACTTTCCCTCAAAAATATGGGCTCTTGGAAACACCTAGAACAGTCTGTACTTTACCCTCTACATCTGCCTGTCCTAGGCAGCAATGCAAAAAAGCAGTACAAGGAGACTAACAAACTACTCCATCAGCATTTCTAATTCCTGAAATTTGGGAATGTAATAACAGAGGGCATCGAGTCATCAGCCCCATGCAGCCTGGGGCAATTGCTCCCTGTTCACGGCCATCAGGTGGGCTGAGACTGGAGCAGCTGAGCTCCCCCATCCCTGACCACCCATCACATACATGGCTGAGAACAGATTATTAGTAAAGCAGGAAAATGATGAAGGAGCTGACAAATTATGCTCAAGGCAGGTGACTTGCTAGACCTGCATAATTTTCATTGTTCCAAAATTTTTTCTTGGAAAAAGAAA
This sequence comes from Ploceus nigricollis, assembly GCA_013399945.1. Classification (NCBI taxonomy): domain Eukaryota; kingdom Metazoa; phylum Chordata; class Aves; order Passeriformes; family Ploceidae; genus Ploceus; species Ploceus nigricollis. The sequence goes on along the minus strand of VXBC01004684.1, from coordinate 1,611,951 downwards.
ACAAAAAAAAAAAAAAAAAGAGAAGAAGAAGAAGAAGAAAAAAGCCAACCAAAACCCAGTCATATTGTTGACTGCTGGTGAGTTGCTCTGGTTTGAGGGCACTGGTACTTCCCAGCCACCCTTGCAAGATGTGGTGGCCACTGTCTAGACTAATGCAAACTCAGACCTTGTGCTGGCACAGCTTGAAACCTCACTGTCAGCCTCAGGTCCTGCTTTAAAACAGTCTTCCCCTTTTTCAGTGGAAACTCCTTACAAAACAAAATGGTTCCCTGCTAGGCATACAGCTGACAGGCAGCTTTTCTCACACAAATAATTCATGGTATCTTGAACCTGAGATCCATGCAGGACTGGTACTTCTGCATATGAAGCAGAAGTTGCCTCTACTGGCCAAGGGAGTGGAAGAGGGAAAAACAGGCAAACAAAACTCAGCACCTTCCATTCTGATGTAAATTTATTCCAGGATGCTCAATGCTTCTAAGAAGCTCAACAGAGAGCCACAAAAATTGCTTGCAATCTAGAAATATACCTTCATCCTGAGAGCATGGACTGAGCAGTCTGTTCATCCAGGAGGAGAAAGGAGGGTGGCTCCATCACAGTCTGCCTACATGAGGATGCATTTTTAACAACAAGCACTTTTAAAATTGAACTAAAATGGTGTCATTGAAATTAAGGTCCAAATAGCTAGTAATGAAGCTAAGTAATCATTAAGATAGAAAGAAGGTAAATTTTTCCATCACATTAACAGCAACAGAAAGAGTGGCTGTTCACCTTCTGCAAAATATGGTGCAGTACAATCAGCAGAGACAGGCTGAATGCAGGAGATGCTCAATGAGAGTGTAAAGCCCACATGTCTGTCTTCCAACAGATGTCATCCCAAATCTTTTATTTTTGCTTGGAATATAGCCACGTGTAGAATTCCCAGATGTGAGTGGTGCCATCTATTTGGCTTTAAATAGCAGTAAGTCTTGAATAATTTATTACTATTAACATTAATGAGACTTTTGTTCATGTGCCTCAAAGAGCAAGGAAGATCTCCTGTGCTTGTCTGAGTTCTGCAGCACTGATGACAGATTTTTCTCTAAAGGACTTCTTAGGAGTCAGGTCATCATGGGGAGGTTGGTAGTGATAGTCTACTAGAGAGAGAGCATTTATTCCAGCAACCTTTCCAAGATGGTTGTCAGCTGAATTTTTCTTCATATTCAGAGTTCCTAGGGCCTGGTGATGAAAACCTGTGTGATAGTGACACAGCAATTCTGGGATGGAATTATACAAGCAGGAGAAAAAAGTTCATGTCCCCTTGCAAAATGATGCAGCACCTCTGTCAATGTTGCCCTGTGCTTTTGCCATACAGCCCTGAGCTGCTTCTCCACCCCACATTATCTGAAAAATCTCTCTATTAAAACATATTAGTTTGTGGCGACATTCTTTGCAGGACCTCCTCTGTCTTGGCAAAGACAGAGCACATGTCAGGAATTGGTGACTATCTCAGATTTTGCTAATATGATTCTTCTTTATTGAATCCAGCTTCTGAAAACTGGGTTTTCTGAAGCAGCACATGGATGGATGATGGTGCCCCAAAGAATACAAGACAGCACTCTGCTGTCTGGTTGGCCTTGGAGCCAGCTCAGGCCTCACAGTGGCATTTGTGGGACCAGGAGAAGGTATTCAGGGTATAGGTCCCACTTCAGCCCAGCACCCAGAGAAGCTTGTGGAGCATCAGGGCTGGGATGTGGCACAGGGAGCTCTTGGTGGCTTATTCCTCACCCCCACACGGGGATATCCACAGCAACGCTGTCAGGTCAGTGCCAGGCAGGCTCAGCCCTGATCCCCTGGGCTCCTCTAGCTGAAGGTCCTGTGGATAAGGCTCAAGGTGTATTCAGCTGTGTCTCACAGCCATGGCCATCCCTGAGAGCCATCACCCTGAGCTTCAGGCTCAGCAACACCCTCCTGTCACTGCTCTTCCTCCACAGCACAGCTTTTCCTCTCACACTGGCCATTGCTGATGTGGCAGTTCAGGCTCCAAACTCCAAGTGCCAGTCCAAAGACACTGGCTCCTCTGCCAGCCAGCTTGTTTCCACTGATCCCTGGGATACCTTTCCAGAGCACTGAGGTACCAGTCCTGAAAAAATGCAGAAGTATTTTAACATTTTCAGTCTTGATATGTGCAATGGCCAGGGCACAAAGAGCATATTAGTGTTATGCATTGCACAGACTTAAATTAACCAAATTATAGCAGTTAACACAGAACCAGTAGGACACAGTGTCTCCACCATGAAAAAGATGGTTCAGATATAAAAATTTTTGGTTCGTTTTAAAATAGGAAAAAAAGTTCTTAGTTTGCAGTTTGTTGCCACATGAAAGGGCTTTTTTTTTCTGCTATTTTTAAAAAGAAAAAAAAAAAGAGTCTGAGATGCAAATAACGTTTCCTGATATGGAAAGCAGAAAACACTCCTAACACATTTTCCAAGGTCAGCTCAGAAAAGGAAGCTGCTTCCAGACTCTAGCTACAAAAATTAGCAAGCCAAAAGTTAGAATTCTCTTCTATAGTTAGTCTGTTCATAAAAAAAGACTGAGCACCTTGGTCCTCTCCTCACCCCAGAAACATCCTGTCTTACATCATTGGGACATTCTGGGTTTTGGGTACTCCCAGAACTTAAGTAAATATGCAAATACAGACTCAGGAGCCTACATTGGAATCTATGTTAAAAAAGCTATGTAAAAAAACCCCAAAGTCTCTCATTTCAAGCAGCGAGACAGCAGAACAGTAATCTATAGTTTCCAGGTCTTCACTTAAGTCTAAACCTGTTCTCTCTCTTCTTTGTTTACTGTGCAAACTGCTTCCCCACAAAACAAAATTATCTCCCCAATCCAAATCTCACTTTATTTAAAGCAGTGGGCAAGCAGTCTGCCCTGGGAGGTGGTGAGCTCATGGCAGGGCTCACTGACCTCCCCACAGGCTCCTGAACAAACAGAAACCAAAGTGCTGATGGTGGCAATGCAGCCATGAAAGGGCTCAGTAGCTCAAATCAGCAGCCAAGCAAAGCACCATCCTGAGTTTTCACTTGCATTTGCTGTGGGCTACACACAGTTACTTGCTGTAACTCCACAGACCTGCAGAATCTCAAGAAGCTTCCAGATGTGTCCAAGTATTTTCATCTGGATAAATAAAGGGCATATGCCCATAAACATTTCAGCTGCCCTAACAGGAGTTCACCTCAGTCAGGATGGGTCAAACCCACAGGTTATTTTCCCTTGGTGCTTAGAGCAGCTCTGGGGACAGGCTCCAAATGAGATCAGCTGCTCTTCCATCATCCATATCAGCAGAGATGCACCCAGCAGCTGCTCTGGAGGAGGAAGGGACAGGTATCTGTCTGTGGCTGGGCCTGGCACGTCATGCACCTGCAGGTCAGAGCAATATCCATCTGTTTTCTGTGTAACAGTGCCAGGCAAAAGCAACAATCTTTTTCCAGGCAAAAGCTCTGGGAGTCTCTGTGGATCTTCCACTCAGAGCAAGGAAGAGACACTAAGGCAGCACAACCTATCAGGCAAGGATGCATTAAAAATAACAGAAAAAAACCAGAAGTGTGACTGTCTTTCTGTCCTTTTGTTCTGTGATCCTCCTGAAATAGCATGTGTGATTCAGAAGCAAGCCTAAAGCCACAGCCACTGCCACCTCCCTCCAACCTGCTCACAGCAGCCACAAGACCCCACTGCCCAGAGGCTGTTGTTCATCTGCCCTGACTCCAAGTTTAAACAATCCTGGGCTGTACTTGCTGTAATGAGTATGATCAAGACCAAACACATGGGACATAAATAATCCAAATGCAAGTTGCACTCACAGCCTAATCCAGTTACAGCTCTAATTTGCACATTTCCTCTTTGAAAGGAGTTCTTTCATCTTCTATATAGAGCTGAACCTCTCCCAGATGCCATTTGCAAGCCAGGAGAGGTGCTTTGCATCGGAGCCAAGGCAACACAGAGACCTGCAGGACATTTCTGACCCACCCACCATGTGAGGGGTGCAGGGCAGAGTCCTTCACCAGCTCTTTTCATCAGCAGTTCCTCAGCCTCCCCAGCTTTGCAGGGAGCTCTGGCTCCAGATGGGAGAACTCCAGAGCTCAACAACAGCCCTTAGCTGAGCTCCCCACTCTGTCCCTCGTTGCAGCCATGGCACAAAGCAGGAGGAGCTGCAGAGAGCTGGCTGTTACTGAAGCAGTACCTGTGGCTCTCAGTTTTAAAACCTGCTCCTCGTTTGCATCCCCAGACTCTTCATTATGAAGCAGAACAGCCTAGTATTGACTTTCTTTTTCTAGTTCCTCCCTCCATTCCCTGCTCCTTTCCAGGCTGTTGATGTTCTGTGTTATGCTCCTGTATTTATTCACCCTAGCAGGCACAGGCACAGGCACCCAGCCATGCTGCTGGGGCTGGGATAGCCCAGGCACTTGCTCCTCAGATTTTGCCTTTGTTTGCAGATCTTTGGCTGTACTTGTCAAACAACAAAGTATCACAGAGGCTGTAAGAGACCTTGTAGGTGAGGGGTGTAGTCAATGACAGAGGGAGAGCACAACACACAGCCAGTTTTTATGAAAATAGCTATTGTTTACCATTCCAGCATTTCCTGCAGTTTTGGGATGTTATGGCTCAGAGGTTTCATTAACAACTCTTTGATGAGACTATTCTCTAAGAAATCTCATATGTACAAAAACAAAAAATCACGAGGAATATCTGCTGGATGCCTGGCTTGGCCTTGGAAACATCTAAACTTAGTTCCAGAGCAGAGCTTGTTTGTATAATCTTAACCAGTTAAGCTGCTCTGGGAGCCCAGGTGCCAGCTGAGCTGTGTCCTTGCAGCTGCTGCCCATGCAGCAGGGTCTGCCTGCTCACCAGAGCAGCTGTGGCTGCCCCATCCCTGCAAGTGTCCAAGGCCAGGCTGGACAGAACTTGGAGCAACCTGGTCTAGTGAGAGTTGTCCCCACCCATGGAAGGGGCTCTGCAACTAGAGGAGCTTTAAGGTCTCTTCCAACATAAACCATTTTATGATTCTATCTTTCCTGGTGGCAGAATTGGAAAATACTGTTACACACAGAAAAGACATTTTTACCAGCTAAGGAAAAGCTTGTATTTTCCTGTGCAGATAAGTAGAAGAATTTCATATTCTCAAGTGGAATAAAAGCAAAACAAAAACCTAGAATTGACAGTTTTGTTCAAGAATAGTAAGCCTGGCTCGGCCAGAAAGTTCAGCAACAAAATTTGAATCTCAAACTCCTATATTAGGAGTTTGAGATGATGTTTAGCAAGACTGCTGTTTAGAATATTCACTTTAGCTTCCTTTTTGAAAACAAATGCCAGTCAAATCTGAGGGAAAAGATTTTGTAAGAAAAGTAACAGTATAGTTCAGTCATGGCCCCCCAACAAAACACCATTTTTTTGTATGTTCAGTAGAAGCAAATAATGTTCTGGATCAATATTTGGACTTTGTCCAATTATTCACTGTTTAGCCAAGAAAGGGATAAAACCACTAAGAATTATTATTTATTTGGAAATTGGTAGTGTGTATTATAAACCAGCTTCAACTGTCACTGATCCAGCATAACATACAGCCTCTGATTTTTTAATTTATTATCCTGAATTCCTTAAACCCATTCAGTTCCAGCAATTTGCTTCCAAGGCCTGACCCAGTGTACCTTTCTCCACCAAGTGAATGTTGCTGGATGGCAGATGCAGGTCTTGGAGGAACAGGGGTTCAGTAAGCTTGGGGCATTAATGGTGGTAGGTCTGTTGCTATGAGACACTTCAATTTCCCTGAGGAAAATATTCTGAGCAACTCAGTTCTGATCATTAAAGTCCCTCAAAATATTATTTCAGATAATTCTCGAGGATGCTGGCATAAATCTCTGATTAGAAGTAATTGCCAAAGGAAATTTACCCTTTCCTGTTTTGCTTCTGCAGCACATGGCAGCTAAAATTTATTCTGTAGTTTGCAGCAGCAGAAAAATGATAAGTGGATCTAAACACATGCATTTAATAGAGACACACATGGCACAGCCAAAATCTTCAAGGTGCTTACATAGATGGAGCTGCTTCTCTAGAGGAGCTGCTGGTCTAGAGTTTAAGCAGTGGTCTTTATTTGGTCTTGCCCAGAAGCCCCTGTCTGACCCCAAGTGATTGGGGTTTAATGGGAAGCCATCCTTAATAAGCTTGTTTGAGCCATGGGCTTCAGCAAGAACACACTGTCTGGGGCACTACACTGAGGCTGCTTTATCCTGTGTTCATCACAAGGCAGAGCAGAGAGCCCAAATTGCTCTGCCCCCTGCAACCTCAAACACGCTGATCCACCTGTTGGGAAAACAAAGCTTTGCATGGTGCAGTTTGCACGGAGATAACAGCAGAGTTAGAAAGGTTACAGTCTCTCTCCCACAAGAATTTGGCTTTCCAGCCTTTCCAGTCTTCCTTTGAGAGGAAGATTTGCTGGCTTTAAACGAAGTTTTCACACTAATGATGCAGTTAATACTGTGCATCTCCACTCATGCAGAGTTTCCTTGCTGCTCCTGCCACGTTAGGTTCTGCCAAGGCTCTCTGTGGGCTCCGAGGGTGACTCTGCAGCTCCACCTGAACAACGTCACCTTCCTGTGGCAAGGGACCCAGCCCTGTCTAGCATTTCCCATGCCATGAGCTGTAGCTCCATGGATCCCAAATGCCTTTGGCAAGCCAGGAGAAAGGCTTTGTACACAGGGACCTGCAGCTTGTGCATTATTTTCTGTCCCAGATGCTACAGGGCCAGTGAAACACCTCGGGGCAGACCTGGCTGCTGCCCAACACCTTCCCATGGATTACATGAAACAAATAAACCCCAGCAACTGCTGTAACAGGGTATCTGAAGGCAAACAGGGCTGCCAAGCAATTAGTGTCCAAACAATGCCTAATTAGTCCCTTGGGTGCATCATATTACAGAACAAAGCAGAAGATGTCTGTCTGGGTGTTCCGCTGGGAGTGTGGGGTTCTGATCTGATTTGGGCTGGTGCAAGGCAGCAGGAGCAGGGCTGTTGGATGGTCATTCCCAGGACACACCTGGGGAGAGACCTTTCCTTGCTCTCACAGCACTGGTGGCAGCTCTGTCGGGGAGGCAGCTTGTGCTGGCAGGGAGGGCAGGAGAAGAGCTCTCAGTCTGCAGCAGTGCAATGCTGAGAGCTGCAGGGTTTATCCTGAATTAGCTGTAGTAGACCAGATACAGATATAAAGGCAGATTTGTATGACCTGTTAGTGATACATTGTAGAACTTAAGACTTTGATACACAGTAAATTATACAATGTGAGTAATTATACAATGTAAACATGTTGGTTTGGTGGGCAGTCACAAGAAATGAAGCTTCTAATTGACAACATAAGAAATTTCTTAGCTAAAATCAGGCATTCAGAGCTGACCAAATGTTACAGTGAAATTCTAGATCCAAAAATAGACAGAACTTGAATGGGGACCGAAATCCTGCTCAGTAACTGTTTGTAAATCCCAGCAAACCACACTTCTGTGTCAAAAGGAAAACACAGGCATGCATTGGTTGGCTTTGGCAGAGAAAAACTAAATTTGCTTTCCCAAATCTGCTGACATGTTTATCAGGATATCATGAATGAATACATTGCATTTGCCAATATAGCACACAGCAGCAGCTGAAGATAGAAAATTATTTGAAAAGAAATTACAAATTATTTGGCTGCACACAAGGGGCTTTATTAGCCCTGCCTGGACAGTGAATTGCACTTCTGAGCGAGGTGAGACTGAGCAGAAAGCTGGCTGCAGGCTGTGGCTCTGGGAAAAGAGTAGAAGGGGAAATCTGGGGAGAAACAGGTCACTCAAGCACTGTTCCAACCAGTGGACCCCTCCTGTCCTGTCCTGTCTCCAATGCTCTGGACCTCTGCAGAAGCTAAGAGGTCTCTGCCCTTAATGGGTATTTCTGTTTTAAAAGCCTGAAAAAATATTTTCAACCCCTTTGCTTTAATTCTTCTGTGGAGTTTTCAGTCTGCACTGCCTGGTTGGAACAGAGAACATGCAACAAAAAGGACAGGAGCTAATGATGAAAAATACCCTTTGCTTTCAGCTTTTTGTGTTTGCTGGAAAATAACAGATTTTCTTGGCAAATATCAAGAGGATAGTTGTGACTGAGCTTGCTCTAATGAACATGAGCTGTGCTGTGCCTCTAAGGCCTGTTGCACTTTCAGATGATTTCATCACTTTACAATTCAGCTCTTATGATAACATTGAACACACACTTTTAAGCCATTCAGTGCTAAGGCAGCATAAAGTCCAGCAAAGGGCAGCACTGGGCACAATCAGTTTCGAGGTGGAGTTCATCTTGCAGAAAAAACTCAAGTGAACAACACAAAGGCTGAGGTGTTGCAACTTTTTAGGGCAGGGAGTAGAATTCATTGGCAGTGCTAATGTGATTTAAGCAAATTGAGCAAAATAACACATGGAACTGTCTTTTAGTGCTCTTGTATTATGTGGGTTTTACTTTGTCAGTTGTTTTAAAAAGCAACCAGCAATTTCTGGGAATGCTGAGTTTAAAAAAAATTGAGGGGGAGGGGGAAGGGGGCAGAAAAAACTTATCAGGCATTTCTATAGCTTAGTAAAGATGATTAATCTGACTCAGCAAGACTGAACCAAAGAGCTTTCATTGACCAGTTGATATTCAGAAACATCTTTTTCTAAATAGGGTTTAAAATGACATGAAAATTAGATCTATTCCTGAAACCCTGACACATGCAAAGTTCTTGTTGTCTGTACATCTGGGCTTATGGTCAGATCTATTTTAATGTCTTTAAAAAAAATACAAATGCTAGTAGGAAACCAGAGAGTCATCACAGCTTTTGCAGGGCTTAAAGGAATGCAGAGCAAAAACCAGTCTGAAATTAAAGTCTCTGGCCCAAAATATGTTCTGCAGGTGCCCTTTTACCTGCTCATCTATGTAATTGCACAGTTCTTGGCAGACCTGCTGCTGGCAGGATGAAGGATGGACTCCCCTCAGGTGTCACTTCACCTGCCATGAGAGACAGGAGCTGAATGTGCTCCTCACCCATCAGCATCAGGTACAAGTGACCCTGAGGAGCAGCAGGCACAGGGACAGCTGGCTGTGGTGCTGTAAATGGGATGTGCCACTCACTTTCTGCCTTAAGTGGTGCCCCCCAGTCCTTCCCCTGCTGCAGGGGAGCCCCTCACTGCAGTGTGGCAGTGCAGCAGCTTGGCCCAAGTGCAGGCACCACGCAGCAGTGCAGGTTTGGGGCTGGATTGTGGAAAAGGCAACGCTCACATGGCTGTGGGCAGAAACAGCAGTCGTGCTTGGGCTTCTCAAGGTGTTCACCCAAGTTTGGGCAGATAAAATTTGTTGCTGCTGCAAAATGATGCAGCACCTCTGAGCAGGGCCTCTCTCAGCCCATCTGACCCTGACAAACAGGTCACATTCACTCCTATAATTTGTTGACTATTCTTTGAAAACCTTTTAAAGATTTTCTTTCACTGTGTCCAGAGTTACAGCTTGCAGTTCCCAGTAGCTGTTGGGAAGGAGAGGACAGATGGGTGCAGACAATAGCAGCTCTGGGAAGAGAGACCTGTTATAGTGGCACCTGCAGAGACTGATAGGATGTGGAAAGGAACCCATGAATTGTTGAATGATTCTGGGACTTGATTTAATGTATACAAAAGAATCTGAAAAAAGACCAAATATCCTCTATCTTGCCAGAACACTTCTTTGCAATAAATAACCCCTACAGAAATGTTTATTTCCTTTATTCCCAGCAGTGAGAGCTTCTCGACAAAACACATCATCTTCATTAAAACATTTCTGGTTCTCCTCAAGAGCAAGGGGAAAGTTCACCTTAACAGCTGAAACTGTTTGTGATCAAAATGGAATGAAATTCAGAATTCCCATTCCTGGTTCAAGCTGTCTTCTGTAAGGATTTTATTCATAGGTGGTGGCTGCTATCCAGAGCACCAAATGAGGGCATTGAAGGAAAAGCAGTGTTTTGTTGGCAGTTTATTGTGAGCTATCAAGTGGTGTAGTCTGGAATAAAATAACCTCCCACAGCCCTTCCATCATCTGTCTCTGATGGAGACCTCTTTGGGAATCATGAATAGCTGTGAACTGGTTTTTAGCAGTTCCAGGCTCTTTCTTGGCTCCACCTCCCTCCAGATTTCCATGGCTGGAAATTGCCAGTGTGTGTGGCTGAGCAGGGCAGGACACCCACAGCTGAGATAACAGAGGATCTGCCCCTGGCCCTGAGGTTGCCAAAATCCTCAGGAGCCCAGATGAGCAGGAAATTATCCAGCTATAAATCAGCAACCAGGCAAATATGCCAGACACCTGGTGAGATGGAGCAAGTGCTGACCTGGAGACTCATGCAAGGGTTTTCTGCACAGGGATCCAGGATGGAGCTGGGCTCTGGTGGCTCCAGCACAGCAAACCCCTCTGTGGCAGCAGTCACACTGGTGGAACGTGATCCTGACAAGTCCAGGTGGGCAGAGGCCACGGGCCATTGTGTTGTGAGCTGGATTCTGCCTTTGCCAGGACCCTGCAAGCACTGCTGCAGCAGGGCCTGGCCCTGCCCAGGAATGAGGAGCTGCTGCACAGGAGCTAAAGAGGGGAAGGTCCTCACAGCAGGCACAAGGATGCATCAGGAGCAAAGGAGCAGGTGGGGAGCTCATCACAGGAGGTGAGTTGTGGCCAGCAGCTGTGGTCTGTGTGCACACCCCAGCCTGTGCAGAGCTCACTTCTAACACAGACTGTAGCAGGACAGCTCAGAAAAAGGAAAAACTCTGTCTTGGCTCTTCCTGGGCTCTGTGCAGCTGCCTGGTGAAATCCTGCCCTATCCCACCAGTATATCAATTAGACCTCAATTCATGACATTTTGAGTACTTTTTCCTGGCTGGCCCCAGTAAGGGAGCAGCTCAGCAAGGAATCAGCTTGTAATTTCAAATTAATATAAAAATGCACTTTTCTAAATACCATACCACCTAGCCTATTTTCAAGCAAAGACAACCATACATAGGAATATGTAACTGAGGGCTCTAATTGAAATATAGAACCTTGCATTAAAGCTAGGTGCTGTGTGGATATTGCTACATTTTCATTCTGTTTGTGGCTGCATTCTGTTATCATCCTGTTTTCAACCTTCTGCAATAAGTGTCTATTTTAATGAAGACTGCTGGGGCTGGTCTAAATACCAGAACACCTTGTATGCAGCACACAGGAGTCCCTTTTCCCTCCAGAAGTGCTGTAGTGTTCATCTGCATCACAGATCCATGACCAGGCACACAAACAGGATGGATCAAAGTGCTTCTAAATGCAATGTTAGATCCATTGTAAAATCCAGGGCATCTCCAGAAGCAGCCCAGGTGTAGCTGTACCTGGGCCTGCTGGTTTCTGGATTGCTGTAGAAACACAACCCAAAATGCTCCTCTTTCCCCCCACTGGGGTTGCTCAGCAGGGCTTGCAGGCACAAGCTGCAGCAAACAGGGTCATCCAAACACCTGGGCAGGGCTGGGGATCCCCTGCCTGAGGAGACCCTGGGAACAAGGGTGTCTTTGGTGCTTGCTAACACTCAGATGCACCCTCCAGCACTTCATGGCCATGGAAGGGTGCCAAAGTGCCTCTGTCTCACCAGCTTCCTTTCTGCTGCCAGGGTTTCCTAGCCTGGGAGGAGGTGATCAGGGAGCACAGATACAAAACAGAGGCAAGCTTTGTGCCTTGAGCAAAAAACCCCCTCTGCAGCTCCAACAGGGTTTTGTCTCTTTTCCCCCTCCTCTTGCAGTCTCTCCACCTTCCCCAGCCCTTGTCAGCTGTTTGGTGCCAATATCAAAGCAGGGCACATTCCCAATGATTCTTCCCCTTTTCATCACTATCAGCAAAATAAACAAATGTATGTATTTTCCTGTGGTGTAGAGCTGGTGAACTCTTAAAAGCCTGTTCTCTTCTCTAAGAACTGAGATCCCTGAGGAATCTGCCTCCCTTGCGTCTTTCTTGTGTCGAGGTGGAATTAGTCACATTTTTTGCAAATGACAGCAGTTTCTCAGAAAAAAAAGAGCAAGTTCTGGACAATTTATAGGCTTATGCAAAAAAAATAGTAAATCAGTCTCTAGCTGTTTGGACTGTGCTCTCTTTTCATTGCACACAAGCAACTTCCATCACCACTAATATGCAAATAAAGATATTTGGCCTCAATCTTTCCTACAGGGAGAAAACCCTCAGCAATGCCACGTATCCTACAGCCAAGGCTGGTCACATGTCAGATCATATTTTCTTCCCTAGCCTCAGTCCATGCAGCCTAAGAAACCCACAGGATCCCACATATCCATAGACCAGACCTCTAAAGATGTTTCAGTTCAGTCCTGCCTCAGGTGAGGTTTCTCACAAGTTATTTTTCATATGACATATGACAGAAGTGTTGTAACTACACAACTGTAGTGATGGAAACTGAGCCTCAGCTGGTGAGAGCTGTTTAGTCTGTTGTTAATATACAGCAGGCAGCTCACAGACACTGAAAATGCAGCTTAGATCCCTGTCCTTACCCAGGCATTTTCTGCATACCAAAATTAACTGTGGTCAACAAAGAAACCTTGGATTGGTTGACACTGAAATCCTTTAGGCATATGCACAGATGAATCATTGTGCCAGGTCTAGGGAAGGGGGAAAATCTGTATTTAGGATGCATGCTCTCTGCAGGCCCAGAGGACTTGTGAAACCCATGAGCTCTTGCAGATTCCCCCTTGGCAAGGCTGACTTGGGGAGGTGCAGAAGAGGCTGGTATTAAATGTTGCTGCCTTCACTGGTGGGACTATGTGGTTGTGCTCCCAGCAGAGCTGTGCTCTGTGGTGTGATCCTGAAGGGAGTAGGGAGTTGCATGAAGGTCTGAAAAATTCAAATTAGGGCTGTCCATCTACAGCAATAGCCTGTCTCATGTCTCATGGGTAAGACAACTTATTCAGTGTGTTTGAGAATGGGATGTGAGGATTGGGAATTTTCCATTTGTGGGTTTGAAAAAGGACTTTTAATAGGGCTTGGAGAACTGTCATGAAAGAGGCCACTGCAAATGCTCAGCAAAATGCAGGCTGAGAAGGGACTTCTGACAGCAGACACTCCTGGAGGACACAGGGCAGTGGGGAGGGGAAAACCATTCCAGCAGAGGAGAAGGCTGCCTCAGGGACAGGCAGAGAAGGTCACAAACTCCTTTGGGGTGGAAAACTGAAGCTAAAAATGGTCTTCAGAGCAGTGGATGCTGGATGCCCCAGGTCCTGTGGGTTGCCAAACACCTTGGCTCTGGCAGCCCCTTATTTCTCCAATGACAGTCAAAGGGAGGATAAAAAGTGTGCAGTTCCTGCACTGTCAGTGACACAGTAGACTCCACGAGGTTTATGAACACTCCTGGCAAGAATGACAGAAGTTCTGTTCCTGGAGCAGCTGAGGCAGACATTAGCAACTGCAAATAACTCACAGACAACATAAAGCAGCCTCTCTCTCCCTTTCCCTCCTTCTCTCCTCAGCACCTGGCTTTGCTTTGGAATCCATCATGGGTTCCCCTTGAGATTTCTGACAGTCACCACATTCCATCCTCAATCCTACACCTCCTCAGTCCATGGTGAGGGTGAGGGACATCCTCAGCCTCCAGGGATGGGTAGCTGGGGAGTGACAGTGCCATCTGATCATTTGATGGCATAAGGTGGGGAGCCCGTACCCTGACACCTTCCTCCTGGAGCCCAGCAAGAGGAGGGTTAATCATTTCAGCCTGGTGTCTTCTCCAGTCATGACCTATGGAAAGGGCCAATCTCATGTTGCTCAGACCTATGTGTCTCTGTAGCAAGGTGAGGATATTTATGCAGTGCAACAAAGAGCTGCAGAAACAGGGGATGTAGGAACAAAAGTCTCCAAATGCTGGCAGTGGCACTGAAATTCTTGGTTTTTTGGCATCTGACACCCAAGCTTTTAAGTTACTCTTAGGTCATGGTCTTTATGGCACAGCCACAGCATTGCAAATTGAATTTTTAATACAGGAAAGTTGAGATTTTTCACCTCCTGACCTGCCTCCAGGAACTGAGGTTTTAACTGCACCATTAAACATCTTGGGACTTCCAGGGTAATCATAAGAGCTGGCACTAGACCTGACACAACTAGGAAGGAACTGCTTTGGAACATGGCTTAATACTAAATCCTAAACTTCGGGTCTTGAAGATTCTCCAGATCTGGTGTTTCTGTTCCTCTTGCCTCCATGTGTTAGCACCTTATGTTATGCTGCCTATAGAGGTGTCCAGAGCTGATCCAGATGAGCAGTGGGAATAACACATCAGCAAACAAAACTTGGAATGGAAAAAAAAAGAACTGTCTTGCACATGGGAGATCAAGCCCATTAGCTGAGCTCTGGAAGAGGATCCCTTTTCCAGGGTACAAAGCTTCTGAGTCTAGTGCAGAGCACTGGTTCCTGACAAAGATAATGCAGTTTTGGAGTGGGGCTGGCCCTGAAAATGGGGCATCCTGCCCATGGCAACACCTGAGCTGGAGGGACTGGGATTACCCAGTGCTGTCTGGGGTGTGCTGTTTGTTGGTCTGGTCCTGTAGGAAATGGTGGTAACGCCTTTGGGCTGGCAGCCCTTATCTACACCCCCTTCTCACCCAGCACTGTGCTGAGGTAGGCCTCTGGTTTGTTCAGAAATTGTATGAGATGCCTGGAAATGAGATACTTGCTAAGGTACCATTTGACCTGCCACAGTCTATTTTCCCTCTCCAGGCTGCTTTGCTGTCTGGAGCCCAGTTTAAGCCACCTCTCACATTTCAGTCAGGGGGTTTTCTGGTCTCTTCTCAGCCTCTTGTGGCTCTTTTCTACTGTGTTGCTACCTGGGAAAGGCTCTCCTTGTAGCTCAGCCTAACCCCAGCTCCAGAGGGAAGGAACTGCAGTGCCTGAGATGCTGTTTGGGTCTCAGGTTTCTGTTTAATACATGCCTGTGTTTTGTGACAGTCTAAATGCCTCCAAGGTCCCCTAAAAGCTGACAACTCCTGCTGCTGCCAGCAGGCTCCACTGACACTTCCCCCTGCACCCTCGAGCTGGGCCATGAGTTCCTGCCCTGCCTGACTCTGCTTTGCAGCCAACCTGACAAACATCAGCTCCAGGAACCCCCTCCAATGTGGGACAGAATGCCAGCCCCTGGGAGAGATTCCCTGGCCTCTGCTTTGGTTCCAGGATGGAGTTGACTGATGGGTCTGCTCCAAACCATACCTGTTATTCTTGAGGATCCTCCTGCCACCCTGCTCCTCCAAGGGCACCATTTTGGGACACTGCCCTGTGCTAATCTGGCAATGCAAGTGCCCCAAAATTCTGAGTAGTAACCTGATGCACTTCTTCTACTGGTTATATGACACTAAAATCATCCAGAATCGACAAACAGAGAAATTTGGAAGGAGCACTGGCATTCTCTCCCATCTGTGAAGCTCATTAAAGGTGGCTTTTAGCATCAAACCAGACATCCCATGAAAAGCAAAGAAAACACCAAATGTCATCTTAGCTAGGGAAGCAAACCCTTGGGCACATCCTCTTGCAGCCAGCCTTGCTAGGAGTCCTCTCTCCCACCAATACGTGGGCTGCAAGACTGGCTTCTGCAGAAAATGTTCCCTGGAAACTTGTTGCATGAAACCAATAGAACTGTGCCTTTCCATTTCCTACTCCAAGTGGCTATTCTGGGTTAAAAAGCAACTGGAATGTTAGGAATTGTTAGGAGAGGAACAGAAAACATAGCAGAGCCTCCCTATAAATCTGTCTCAAATGCTGTGTCTGCTCCAGCCCTGCTGTGTCAGACAGAGCCACAGAGGTGACCAGAGGGCTGGATCAGCTTCCAGGCAGTGGACAAGGAGATACAGAGAGACTCTTCTGGAACAGAGGTGAGCAAGGGACAGCACAGCCCGTGTCTATAAATTGCCAGAGGCTTAAAGGAAAGAATATTCACTGATAATTCTGCATTTTGGAGGCACAGAGAGTCAGAAAGCAGCCTCGGTCCCCAGCTGGTGGGTGACACGGGCTCCCCTGGGAGGCTGATGGCTTTGTCATCAGCGATTTGTGCTGGCTGAGCCCTGCCTGAGGGCACTGCTGAGCAGAGCCTCTCTAACAGGGACAGACTGACAGGGGCACCATTTCTAGTCAGGGCTGCCTTTTGCAGCAGTCCCTCCCATTGCCCTGATGGAAGATCCAGAACAGGGAGCTGAGCTCAGCCTCTTGCTGCAGAGGAGATGCCCTCCCCAGGGTGCAGCAGAGCTGTGCTGCAAAGCTTGGTGACCTACCAGAGACAGGGGCAGGCCCAGGGTGGTGGCTGAAGGGACCAAGACAGGGAAAAAGCAACTTAAGGGGACAGAAGCAGGAATAAAAATCAAAGCCATTAAACACAGTGAGACCACATCTGGCCAAAAAGAAACAGTTTGCCAAATTCAGTGTTTGTCAAGAGAGGAACATTTGCACAACTATACTTCTGCAGTGAAGGGATATGGTTTGCAAAGAAAGTAACTGCTGGCCCCACAGAGCCTGTGAACTTCATTGCATTTCTGTGCATTTTCCCAGGCAGCACTTCCAGCTGCAAGGAGTGAAGCACCCCAAGGTGCTGTTTGGGAGCTGCTTCCTGCAGGCATGCCCTGGTGCCTTCTTCAGTATAGGCAGTGGGTAAGGATATGTCAAGCTAAAAATAAATAAATAAACAAAGAAACAAATAAATAAACAAAAATTATGGTCCAGTTTTGCTTGCCAAGTGGTAGAATGTGGGCACTTAGAGTTGTTCCAGGTTGCTGTGGGGTTGGCTTACGGATGTTTGAGTCATTTGCATGTCTGTATCAAAAGGCTTCTCCCATTTCACAGTTAATTCACAACAACGGGAGCTCAGACTGACAGGTTTCCTGATTGGAGTGTTCCTGCCTTTATAAAGAATCAGATTGGTGGAAGGCTTTTCTCTTCTATATTATTTCAAATCAAATAATGTGTTTGTCAATCTTACACAGAATAAGAATGTTAGCGAGACATAAATCATTTTCTATTATGAAAAAATAATTTCCTTTTCTAGAATAAATGAATGTGATTCTTGCATCACTATGTATATAAATATTTTTATATTACATTAAGTTAACCTTGTTATCAATTTGCAACACTGTAATCATAAATCACGTTTTGAAGAATGCTAAAATAGCAGTTTATTTTTGTAGGACATAACTGTTTTAATGAGGGTTTGGAAAACAACGATAAAATTGGAGACAATTCAGGAATACAATTCCTGGTTGTAAGAGAGGAGCAGCTGCCACATTTGGTGGAGTGAGCCTTTTAAATCACCAGGTATCAGCTCAAGAGGCAGAGGAATAAGGAAGGTACAGTTGTTCCCAAGTGCCATATAGAAATCTGATGGATTTTATGATCTTTGATCAGCTCAAAGAACCATCTACATAAAAATTTCACAGACACCATCCTTTATATGCCTGTGCACAGGATTTGTATGCACAGGTGAGTACAGGCACAAATACATATGGAATAGCATTTTCCTGGTTGCTTTTATAAGCTTCAGATTTGGCATCGTTTTACTGAATCAGCTCCTCTGGGGTTTCACAAAAAAAAAATCTTTACAAAATGTGTTCCTAAAAGATTTTGAACTATTTCCTTAAAAACAAATTCCATGTCATCTCACCTCACTGTTACCATTTAGAGGAGGCCTGTTGAAACTCACCACTATTTGTCCTTCACCCAGAGCATTTTCCAAGATTCAGTGAAGTCAAAGAAGAGACTGTTGGTGACTTGTCAGGGGGCTGTGGTTCAGGGACACACTTTTCAGTAGCAAGTGGATATCCCATACCAGAGACACTGATTCCCAGTACTGTGACAGCCATGTGGCAGATTGTTCTTGCTCTTTAGTGTAAAATGCCTTTTCTTTTTCATTCATGGCTTTCTTTTTTTGCAAGTTCAAACGTTTAGGTCTTGTCTCTGCTCAGTAACACATTAAAAATAAAAGTTTGAAATATTTTCCTTTGAAAGTAACTTTTTGAGTTATGTTTAAAACTCAAGAGATGGGAAGGGATGTATGTGTTCACCATTAAAATAATTCTTAGGGCTTTGTTCCAAGTGTTGCTAATATGAGACTGGCTTGGTATAGAAGGTGGAAATCCAGCCGGTAGATGGGCCTGGTGAGAGGTGGTTATTATTTTCTGCACTGATGAAAATCTATTCAATTAGCAGGTCATGTGTGCTCTGTAAGCTTTAAAAAACCCCATCAAAGTGGTGAGCATGATGGCACATTTAGTGGCTCTGTCCTGGAGGCATAAATAAGAGAGCCCAAAACTGATCACGCATGTGCATGGAGTGTGGTTATTCCTGGAAATAAAGACTGGCATGACTCAGGTATTGAGTGTGGCTGAGCATTAAGAGACTAATAAGCAGTTGCTGGGAGGCATAATTCTACAGTAGCTTCCACTTAATAAACCAAGGGGTTGAACATGGGAGCACACCTCAGGTAGTGGGTAGGAAGTGCTGGTGGCTGTCCCACAGAAACAAACAGGCTGGAGCCTGCAGCACCTTGTGCAAGGAACTGCAGGAGGACAGACACTGCTGATGTGCTTCCTGCTTCAGGGCTTGGACCAGGCAATGTACCTGTCCACACAAGAAAGAGTGCAAAAAGAAACCTGAGCAAAGCTATAATATCAGGTTTTTTCCTTCATGGAACTGACACTTTCATGCCCAGGGACTGAGGCACACACACTGATTGCTAACAGCAGTGTGAGCTAAGCCAAGTGCTGGGACTGCAGTGGGATTGCTTGGTGGGAACAGCCCAGCTGCAGATAAAAAACTCCACGGAAGGGACCAGGTTTTAATAGATTTAGAGAGGGATCAGTTTCCCAACAAGAAAATATGGGAGAGGGAGAGGGAGAGGGAGAGGGAGAGGAACCCAAGTGGCCCTTCCAGAGTTCTATTGCAGAACTGCAGAAGTTGCAAAAGCAAAACAGTTGGGAATGAGAACATAGGGAATGCAGAGCACACGGCACAGGGTTGAGCCCCCTTTGAAGCTATCACAAGTGGCACTGAAAACGTCGGAGCAGAGAGGGAATCACTGCAGGGTCAGCAATCCCCAGGTGGACAAAGCCAAAGGAAATACAAAATAAATGATCTGGCTTTTCAGGATGCAGCAGTCAGCAGAGAGAAGGACAGTTCTGTGCTGTCACTTGCAGTTGCTCCTGTTTGTGTCCCAGGACCGTGGCACCAGTGGCAAGTTCTGAGAGCTCACTGCTCTCTCAGTGCAAAAGCAGCAGCAGACAGCAGGAGGGACAGTGACAGTCATCTCCAGGCCCCAAGAGATTCAGAGCTGCCAGCACCCACGCCCCAAGGAGAAGGTAAAATCTTTGGTAACTCTGGGGTTTTCTGGTTTTCAGCAATTCCCTGTGCAGCTCCTGGGGTTCCCCTTTTGGTGTGTGCCATCTGGGAGTGGCTACAGCCATGAGCTTCTGCAGCATGAGAAAAATAGCCCTGGGTAGGTTAGGAAAGCACCTGGTAAGAAAACAACATCATCCTCATAGTAAATAATTCAGATATTACAGATGTCATTTTATTTTAGAAGGCACAGGAAAATGTGACCTTTGTATTTTTATTGAAGTTTTCCTCTGTCACTTTGGGGAACACTTTTGAAGGGTGAAAAAGCATTTATTTTTGTAAATGCAAGAATTACAGACGAGTGATCTGCAGAGGGATGTGTCCCAGTGAGGGCCTGCAGGAGCAGCTGCTGCACCTCAGGAGCTGTGACAAAGGCACTGCCAGTGCTGGGCACAGCCTTGGTCCCCCTCTCATTGTGGTCTGTGTGTTCTCCCAGCTCAAAAAGAAGCCCCTTGCAATCACATCTTTCTTTGCTCTGAACAGAGCAGGGACAGAATGACCTCCAGAGGCCCCCTCTGACCCAGGATTTCTAATTTTATATTTAATGAGCAGACTTCAGAACAAATACAAGCTGTTGTTTTATTTGAGCAGAAAAAGTAATTTGTCTGAAACCCTTTGCTGGCAAAACAACCTGCTGGAATGAACCTGGTAACACA
Organism: Ploceus nigricollis; assembly: GCA_013399945.1. Classification (NCBI taxonomy): domain Eukaryota; kingdom Metazoa; phylum Chordata; class Aves; order Passeriformes; family Ploceidae; genus Ploceus; species Ploceus nigricollis. The sequence goes on along the minus strand of VXBC01004684.1, from coordinate 1,591,879 downwards.
CAGAGTTTTGCAATTAGTTTTGTAGGGCTCCCATCCTACCAGATCACCTCATTTACTTCTGTGCCACTCTGGCTGGGCTGGGGATTAACCACAGAATTGCTCCTGGGGTGGGTTTCAGTTGTCACCTGCCCAGACACAGAGATGTCTCCAGGTCTGACTGGAGTGTGAAAGAGCACATTGTGTTTGCAGTGTGCCTTTGTTCATCCATTGCCTTCTCACCCTTGGTGGTTTCCCTTCTCTGTGAGCATCCATCTGTGAAATATTAAAAAATTTTAAAAATTAAAAACGTAAAGAATTAGCTTTTGGAAACAATGATTTCTTCTACAGTATTTCATCTGGTGTGTCCCAAGAACTCTTTCCTTGCATTTCCTTCAAGAAATTTGCTCATTTGTTTCCTGCTGGCACAGTGATCTCTACGGGGTCACTTTACTTTCCCCTGCTCATGTTGCTGTATAAGTTGCAATGTTTATTTCTATCACTTGCCCAGATTTTAATTTACCTACTTGCCATTAAAACTGGCTGTCCTGCAAATACTTTCCTGGCAATATATACACTGTTCAAGTCCTTCACCTCTCCCAGCTACTTTTGGAAGCAAAGATACAAGCAGGCAAAGGCTGGTAAAACTGAAGGTTTGTCACCACCAGCAGGTTGCAGAAAAAATGTCTCAGTACTGACCTCTCTGAGAGCTGCTTTGGAGAACCACTGCAGCACCTGCTTCCCAGTGCTCAACTCAATCAGCTGGAAACCACATCCTGACTGATGGGAAGCAACAGCAACAATAAATAATCCATTATTTTTAAACAGTTTTCCTCATTTCTTACATAAAATAAATGAAGACTAGTAACCTACCATCTGGCAGCATATGGAGATTATTTCTTCTTGTGCTTAATTCTCTAAATGACTGCAATTTTTCTATTTGCTGGGGAAGAATGTGAAGTTTACTGCAACTAATATCCTAATAAATACATAATTAATAAAGGAACTGAACATCTTAAATTAAACAAAGGAAAACTGTTATCAAAAATACTATAAATTATAAAATTAAAGAAAGAAGAAATCCAATCTTTCTTGGGTGTTTCACAAAAAGAAGTTGTACCACAACAAATCTCATTGTTTCTTCAGTGCTTAGTGTATCAAGTTTCAGAAACTCAATTCAAGAAGTTAAATCATGATGAAAGATTGGTTCAGAGATTAAAACTGTAGCCTAGGAATCAGGAGTTCCTGGTTTAGATCCCACATCAGTTAAAACTTTCTTGTGTTGCTGCTGGCAAATGACTTGCCAGCAATCAGCTTCTTTTCTAAAAATTATTCTTTCTTAAAAAAACACTGAACCAGTCCACACAGCTAAAAATTTATTGAGTAACAGCAGGCTCACCAACTTCATGGATATGAGCACTAGAGGGTGACAAAGCTGCACCAAACAAACACAGACTACAGCAACTTCTGGCACTAATGTAACATGTATTTACGTAGTCCAGACTGATTCAACAATCACATGGATAAGGACCATTCCTAACCTTTTTTAATCCTAATTTGATAAATTTGACTTCAAAGGTTATTGCATCTACTGCAGGTTCTCCTCTGTCCATGTGACTGAAGTTAAGATGGGATTCCCTTCCTGAAAGCATCTTTCTAGCACATGGCTTCGATGCCAGCTTTCTTTTTTAATGTGTCTATATATTACTTGTGTTCTAAACAGGCATATCACAGGCACCGGAAAAAAAAAACCCTCTAGAATGCCCTTAATCTGTGTCATCAGGCATGCATTCTAGGTTTGACAGCTCTGAAAAAGAAGCCAAAATAACTACAACTGCAATCCTCAAAAACATTCACTTCCTGTAAACAGTAGCAGTGATCCCACCTTGAAATGCCATGACAGTGAAGTGAGCATAGAGAATTTCTCACAAAATAGTAAAGACATTAGAAAAGACTCACAGGCATTCAGAATATCTCACAGTACTTGTAAATTAAAAGAGAATGTTGAATTATAGCTCAGAAATTAGGTAATATGGAAAGAATTTCCAGGGCATACACAGCTACTGTGGAAATGGGAAAATGATGCCTTGCACTGACCACAGAAAACTGACCACAGAAAATGTAAAAAAAAAAAAAATCCCTGGTCCAAGTGCCAGGTCATTGAATAATTGTACATAGTGATTTGTGTTTACCCCCCATTTTTGAAACTCTGCAAGACATTACACCTGTAATTTCAGCTGATACACAAAGAAGAAAAAACAGTAACTGAATTCAAATGTTGTGGTTCTATATTTAACATTTTTTTTTACTATAGTGAAAATAAATTGTTTATAAGTTTACTTAGTACAAAGATTCACAATTTACCACTAGATCTCCCAACTTTCCAATTCCTCACTGGTCCCCCCAAGAGCCATCTCAGCAAGGGCTCCCCACTGCTCCCCCTGAGTATTCCCAGCAGTCCCAACACCACCAGAGCATCCCTTTCATGTCACCTCCCCACAGTTCCCACAGCCCCCACCCTTCACAGCCTTCCCTGTCCATGCTTGTCCCCAGCAGTCACCCCAGCACAGACACACTCCTGCCCTGAAAACCCACCAATGGTGCAGGCAGTGCCTGCAGATCCTCAGGAGCTGCAGGGGAAAAAAAAAGATCAGTGAAGAATCTTCTATGGCAGAATAAAGGGCTAATAGGAGTGAGGTGGTTGCCTTGGAATGGGTTGAGGAACACTCACAAAAGCCTCAAAGACACTCCTGCTCTGGAATCAGAATGAGAAAGGGGAGTGGTGAAACATAAATCAGAAGCTATTTGCAATGTCCATGTCTGGGTCTCAGTTATCTGAATAAAATGAGACACAATTGTTGGAATATTGGATGGATTGATGCTTGCATCTGTTACCATGTGATCTGTACTTGTTGGGTGCTGCATATTTATCTGTCAAAATCAGTCTGGAGCCTTAATTAAGAAATACTGAGGGAGGGATCATAAACCTGCACTTTAATACCATTGCTGTGGGTTTGATAAGTAGAATCTGCTTTTATGTCTTGACCCTCTTGAAGGTCCTTAAATGGATTTTTTTTTCCATGCTAAATTGAGTATCTAAGGGAAATTCCTTCTATAAGCAGTATGGGAGACTAGTCCTCAGTCAGCAATAGACATATTGAGGTGTCAGTGAGAGACACCTGAGCCATTATTTGCTCAAAATAGAGGAACAAAAGAGGAGCAGCCCTGTAATATTACATATCTGGTTGATTTCTGGTTGACATTAAGACCCAAATTAGTCAGGATGAGTAAGAAGGTATTGAAGAGTGAAGAGTTTCATTCTTTGGTACAGTATTGTGTGGATTTTGGGACCACTGTGTCCTTGCAAATGGATTCTCCCTCCAGCAAAAGAGGCCCATGGGCAAAATCACCAAATTTCAGAACGGTTTGGGTTGGAAGGAATCTTAAAGGTCGCGTTGTTGAAATCCCCCTGCCATAGGCAGGGACACTTTCCACTAGACCAGACTGCTCAAAGCCACATCCAACCTGCCCTGGATCCATCACAGGGATGGAGCTTCCCCCGCATCTCCGGGGATGCCCGTGCCCGGGAGCGGCCGGTGCTGCCCCCGGGCCGCGCGGGGCCGAACGAGCAAACGGACAAACAGAAAAAGGGATGTCAGCAAAATTAATCCACAATCGCCAAAGGTTTGTGTCCGAAAAGGAGACAGAGGAGTCCTGCAACTTTATTCGGATAAAGGGAGAGAGTCCACTGAGGCACACGCCTGCGGGATTTTCTCTCTCGAGGTTTCGGAGGGCACAGCCTCCGTTTATCCTGAACTCCCGGCCGCTCCTTGCCCTCTTCCTTTCCCCATTGGCTGAGGTACCAGGAGGGCACAGCCTTCCCGAACCGCCCACCGCGCGTTGTCCCCCTGAACCCGCTCAGAAACTCGAGCTCCTGCAGACCCGTGGCTGTTTCAGGAGCCAGACTGTCTGGGCTCTGCAACAAACCTGCTGCCCAAAAGCAGTAGAGACATCCATACTGGGCTCCATCGAATTGTTTGTAAAGACATCAGCACACAGCTTCCGTCTCAGGGACAAAGGGACAAAGGGACAAAGGGTCCCGGCGCTGCGGCGGCAGCAGCAGCGACGCTACCGACCCGAGACCTCTTCTGCTCGTCCTCCTCCTCTCCCGTTCCCGGTCTCTCTCGCCCTCCTGTGCCCCACACCGTTCCCGCTCCTCCCGGAGCCGCTTCTCCCCCGCTCGGGGCGGCCGCCGCGGTCTCGCCCCCGCCCGGCTCTCGCCGTACCGGCTGTGGCTCCGCCCGGCCCGGCCCCGGCCGCTGCCACCGCCTCCTCTGCGGGTTCCCCGGCCCGAGCTCCGCCGCTCGGTGCCCGCTCCAGATGGGGAAGTCCAGCCCGGGGCGGTCGGGGGCCGGCCCGGACCCCGGGAAGGGGAAGGCACCGGCTGGGGCCGCTGCTGGGGACTTGACCAAGTCAGCCGACAGTGGCCGGAATGTCCAGAAGTTACTCTGGAGCGGAGGGAAAGCGCTCGGCCCGTCCTCTGCACCTCCATCAAACCAGCTTTGCACAGGGGAAATGTCGCCTTGGAGTGCAAAGGTGACCATTGACCTGAGCGCGACCGGACAGGCCTGGGGGTGACACTGTCATCAGCCCTGAGACGAGACGGCACGGCCAGCGTGGGGGGACAGAACTGGTGTCATCCGCGGGGACCTTGGTCGCGTCCTGCACACCTTCGGGACGCTTCTGTGGCCGTGGGTTCGTTCGGGTTTTGAGGAGTTTTGGAAGAAGAGTGTGTCTTGGGGACTTGTTTGATTTTCTGGAGTTTTTTAAAGAAGTAAGAGCGTTGATTTGGGTTTTGCTTTTGTTAAACTGATGTTTCGAAAGCTGCAGAGCCCCCGCTAGCCCCGGGCGGGGGAGCCCCGGAGAGCGGTGCTGGCTGGAGCCGACACTGGGTGGCAGGAGGCTCCCGCAAACGCCTTCTGTCCGGGTCGTTGGTCCCTTCCCAGCCCATCACCTCCAGCACAGGCTGCTCTGTGCACCCCCTTGGCTTATCCAGGACCCCCTCGTGCCCGCCTGGCCACCCCTGCACCT
>VXBC01004684.1:1573488-1586807 GCA_013399945.1 Ploceus nigricollis | reverse complement strand
ACCCTTAGCCCCCCACCCCATGGACGCCCGGGCACCCTGCGGCCCCACCGTCACCGCACAGTCGGGGCTGGGTGTGCCGGGGTGCTCACGGGCGTGCAAGACTGCTCGGGGGGATGCGGGTGTGCTCCGAGGAGTGCGTGCATATTCCAGGGTCACTCGGACCAATGCTCGAGCCTGGCTTAGCGGGTGAACAGAGGGAGCACATCCCTCCCGCTGTTTGAATAAACTGGGGGATGTCTGCCCGTGGGGCATTAACAGCTCCAAAAACGTCTCAGAGCACGGGGACCTTCCATGTGAGAATGTCCCTGAACTGCAGCCTCCCACCAGCCTCCTGCTCTTCTGTGAGAGTCCTCCTGCTCTTCCTACTTCTCCACTGTGGATGCACAATCCTTGACCCAAACACCGAGGAGCACCCGGAGGGACCAGAAGGGGCTTTGGCAGAGGTGTAAAATGTAGCCCAAGGGTGGGAAGGGAGCAGCTGGGGCTCTAGTGATGTTAACCTACCAGGAGCTGCCTACACATCCACATCCTGAAATTTATTTTTTTTTTAAAGCAAATTCAGTGGATGAGAGCTGCCCATGGCTGTATTGCCCAATAGTTACCCAGTGTCAGCAGCAAATTTCATGTTCCCTTTTGCAGAGAGGGCACTTGCAGTCACCTTTGACCCCTACTCCCTCGGAACAGCCACCCTCTGATACTTCCACAAAATCTGATTTTTTTGCTTTAACTGACTGTGTTTTCTAGAAAGGAGGAGCAAGCAGCCTGTGACCTGTGACCAGCCACTCTGGGATGTTTGACGATGCACCACAGCCTGCTTTAGGGCTCCCAGTAGCAGAAGATGGGTGCTGTGGTCAGGCAGCAGGTGGCTGCTACACATCTCTAGGGTCAGCAGGTTACCTCTGCACCACTGCCTTCCCATGGCATTGTGGACATTCAGTGCTGGTGCCTGGAGGACCATTTGTCAACACAATACAAACATGCTTTATGCTCTTGCCAGATCAAGAGGAACAAATAAATGTGCAACGGGACAAATAAATAGGGAAGGACTTGGGGCTGCTCTGCCAGAACAGCCTGAAGTAGTAAAGCACATGAGAAGAGTCCCTCAGGGCAGAGGGCAGAGTGGAGTGCCCAGGCCCTGCTTGAAAGCCTCAGATGACCAAGGAAGGGTGACATTCTATTAGTAAACCACTAATGGCCACCTCTTTGGCATTTCCTGAAAACTACCATAGGTTGGCTGGTTCCTGGAGGAGCACTGTGATGTCAGCAGCCACAAATCCCGTTGAACCGGCCAGACTGGCACATGCATGAAAGTCAGCTAATCTGCTGTTTTATCACTCCCCCGCCCCCAAATCCCCATCCACTTCAGGCATCAGAGGGAAGCTAATTGACTTGAGCTTCCTTTTTGTGCTCAAACACCTTGGCTGCCTTGGTTATTTTCTCTCATTTTTGTTTCATACAAACAGATCAGCTTCAAAGGCGGTGCTGGCACAGGTGTTGTGTGATACATATCTACCAAATAACTGGGGAGAGGCCTTGCTTCACCAGGTGCTCTCTGCCTCTGAGTGATCTGGTCACAGTTTTGCAGCCTCTCCCCATTCACCGGGGTGAGAGTTACTGCTGGGAAAGGACATCAGTTGTTGCTCACCTTCCCTCTTTTCTTTTATCCCACAAAGCAGAGGAAAGTGGAGACTTTTGGGCAGCAAGGGCCAATGTGGAGTGGCCTTCCAGGGAACGGGACCTTAGCAGGGACATGTCACTATTCCTCAGAGTGGCTTTTGTAGTGGGAAGGGCAGGTGTTCATGGAAATGGCTTCCTGGATGGGGGCTGACCCAGAGGCTGAGGCTCCCATCTTCACCTTACCTGACCCAGTAAGTTTGACTCTGATCCTCACCCTCCTCCACCCTGCAGATTGCTGGATGGGCATGCTGCCAGGCTGTATTTTCCCTTACCACGTTGGAGACACAGTATAAACTTGGAGGCAGGTGGGAGGTGCTGAGCTTTTGCCTTGGCAGCAACTGGGACAACCCACCTCCTCATCCCTGCCATCTTACTCGTGTGAGAAAATAGGAGCAGGTGGAATAGAGCTCCTCACAAGGGCCCCCACTCTTAAACACCCTGGGAGTTTCAGGGATCCATGCAGGGAAGGAAGCTGTAGCCCTGCCCACGGGCATGTGCCAGGGGCATGCACTGAGCCAAGGACCAGCTGGGCATCACCTCTGTCCCTGGCGGGGAGATGTGCGTCCAGGTCTGCACCAGACAGCCATGGAGGCAGCTCTCAAAAACCAGTCCAGAGCAAAGGGTCACCTATGTTGGACCCCAGAGAAACCACATGGGGTCTTTCTGTGCTGTGGCCTGCTCTTCAGGTCCCTCCTGTGGAAAAATTCCAGTAACTGGGACAAAACCAAAAGGCTGAGGAAGCTGTGCTGTAGGACACAACAGGGTGTTTATCATGGTAATGTAAAGAAGAGTCTGCAGGCCATGCACACAAATATTTGTATATGTGAGTGAAAGCATCATTGTTTCATTTTGATGTAGCACCACAGCAATGATATCCAGCTGGAATAAATTGTTCCAAAATTCAGGTACTTGCATGCTGCAGGAGTACCATCATGGGCAGGTGGAGAGAGGCAAGTTGCCAGACCTGAGAGCAAAAGCATGTGGGTTAAATGGGATCTATTTATACAGGCACCTCTGGAGCATAGCAAAGCACCTACAGAAACCACCTGCAGAAACCTCTGGGGAAATCCAGGGGAAGCACTGCAGCTGCAGGTGAGGTTCTGCACAGACCCTGCTGCAAAGTGACAGCACAGAATGGTCAGGGCTGTGCAGAGCCATGGTGGGAACAGGGAGGTGGGTGAGAAGCAGGACGCACTGCCAGGGCCTTACCTGCTCACCAGAACATGCTGTGCCAGATGGGGAGGCACCAGGAGAGGCTCCAATCTGCCCCAGCTATAATTAGCCAAGAGGTGAATGCAACCATTCAAACAAGGCTGCAGGAGCTCCATGTAACCTGGATGTGATGAGGTCCTGGTGACACTGCCTGTGCCAGGAATAGAAGGGTTGGGAGGGATATGGGCACAGGGGCCACTGGGACTTGGCATGGGGGAGCCCAGCACTCCAGCAAGTGCAAACCCTGCAGTTCCTGCAGGACAATGTCATGGTGGGCATCTCTGCCAGGGGCCATCCAGGACACTGCTGGCTGTGTCCCTGCTCCCTCCACAGCCATATATCAGAGTAAAGCAGATTCCCACTGCCTTTGCCCATCACATCAGGGAGGAGTGGAAGGAAACACTGCAGCTTAAAACACAGCCATGGTGGTTGTCCATCCCTGTGGCAGTATGACTTGCCAACAGCAGGAAGTTCAAAATCTGCTCATTGGGTTGGGCCAAGCCAGCCAGCAGCCAGCAATACATCCCTCTGAGCAGCCATAAATTACCAAACTGCATTACTGGAAGACATGCCAGAGAAGGCATGTAGGATAATAAACTGGTCAGGTGGGACCTACCTAATCCACAGGGGCATGAGGCCAAGTATCTGGTGGCTGGGCCTGTTTCTCAGGGCTTGGTGCTGCCTCTGAACAGCTCATGGGCTCTGGGAATCAGCTGAAGTACAAACCTCTGCAGACTGGCACCACCTTGGGCCAGTCTGGGTGTGTTACTTGCCCTTCTGACCTTACATTTGCAGATTTGAGACCCATCTTGTCTCAGGAGCTGGCAGAGAAGGAAGAACACTTTGCAGGGTTTTCTCTCCTTGGTGGCTGGATGTGGGGCAGAGGGGACATTTGAGGATGCTGGCTCACCCTGCCAGGCAGCACTGCCCTGTCAGATGCACAGGTGCAGGCAGCATGGGCACACAGCAGTGACAGAGCTGAGACACCACTTGCACCTTGTTCCACTCACAGGACCCTCTGGCCCAGGCTGGTACCTCCTGGCACTGCAACATTTTTCCTCTTATTTAGCCTGTTTGTGCAAAATCACTTCACTTGTTTGTTTGCTTTTGCTACACGTGCCTATATGGCCTAGGCAAACAGTTCATCCTTTTGGCTTGTGCAAGCCCTTTCAGGGGGCTGGCTTATTCCTCTTATCTGTGAGTTGATGTTTAACCAAGTCAAGCATTATTTTGTTACAATCTTTCTGCATTGGCACTGTTGCCCTTGAGCCTTCCTTCTCCTCCTGATGTTTTTGAAACGTCTGTCAGCATCCTCCTTAACTTTCCCTGCCATGAGCACAGGCATTTTATGGTGATGCTATGCTTTGTGTCTATCCTGCTTGACTTGCACAAACTTCCAGATTACCTCTGGTCTTCTGTCCACGTTGCAGTATGGGCTGAAAGTGGAAAGTTCTGTTAGGGAAAACTCCTGTGCATTCTCTACTTTTTACATATGATCCATAAGTTGTCACTGAAACTGTAGAAATACAAAGTATTGCTTTTCTTTGAGTGCAAAGAGGAGAGGACAGGTGCAGGAGAGAGGAAATAGAAAGAGAAGAGATGCCCTGTTGTGCTGCACGGGAGCAATCAGACCAGCATAGTGCAAAACTACAGCATGTCGAATTTACTCTCTCTGAATTGCAAAAAGAACAGCTCTTTTTGTAAGAATCCACAGCTTTGCTGCGGTTTTTTTCCTCCCTAGGGTTACAAAATCTGCTCCTGGGCCTCCAGGCAACAGTCTCTGCTGCAAAGGCAAAGCCTTGCTCTGGTGGGATGCTCTCACGGCAGGAGAGCTTTGAGAGTCCTGTAACCTTCCAAAGGAAGGGTGAGCCCACCTTTTCACAGCTTGGTTATGCATTTTATCCTGCCTCCTATAAATATAACTTGTGTCCATATAATCGGTGTGTGAAATAAGGTTAGTCACAGGACTTCCTGGCAGCAGCTCATAAACAAGCTTTCCTCACTTCCCTCTTATGAAAGGTCATCTCTCCCCTGCTGCACTGACTTCTTTGTTTCCCTCTTCTCCCATTTATCCCCTGACTCCCATTAGTATCTCAGTCAGTCTAGTGAACGTTTTGCCCCGTGGCAGCCTCGTCAAACACAGCAGGAAGATCAGGCTCTGGAGCACACTCCTGACACATCTCCTGGGAATGGATCCTTTTGCACTTTCTGGTAGGTTATTGTGCTATCGTTCCTCATTCACACATTGAGCAAGGGGGAACCAATGGCCCAAGTATTCAGCAGTTCGTTAGCAGTGAAAGGTAATAGTGTCTGTGAAGCTTCCTCTTCCCTTCATCCCTTTCTCACTCATATCCTCCCCCTACTTTTACCTCTGTAGTGGCAGTTTCCTAAGCTGAGTCTGCTGCTCAACGTCTGGTAGCAGAAGGTGGTATTTAACTAGGTCTCACGATTATTTATGTTTCTATGAAAAACACACCCCCTTTCCTGGATGCAAAGGTGGCCAAGCACTAGCACACATGAAGGATTCACCGCCTATTGTGTGTTTTATGGATGCAGCCTTTTTGCACACGGGTCACGCTGTCACCATCATGGCATTTACAGTCTCACCAGTAGCCTTGCTGGCCTTGATCCACATGTTTGCATCTGACTTCCTCATCAGCACAAGGGATAAGTGTACCTAGCAGTTGGACCAGATAGAGGAGAGTTCCAAAAGCAGCCAGGGGAGATGTGTACTCATGAGTCATCAGCTCTTTGGTTGCTCTTAGCTGGCAGAAAAGTGACTCTGTTGTGGAGATTTCCCTTCCTTGCTGCAGCCTCTGTCATTGAATACACTGCACTTAGATCCACACGCTCACCATACTGGTGCCTTGATCTCACCCATTCACGCAGAGAAACCCTGGCCCTTGCCTGGAGTTTTATTTTGCCTACCAGGCTCTGCCGGTACCAGTCTGACTGCAGGTCTGGGACTAAAAACTGTCACCTCATCCTCACCCCATTTGCCCCCTGGCTAGTCGCAGCTGTGATGGCAGCTGGGTTGGTTTGCAGCATTGCTTGAGCTGTCATTTCCTGGAAACAAAAATTGTGAAGCCAGGAAAATTTTCAGATCACCCTATTTACATATTCAAACAGAGGTGAAAACCTAGCAGGATTTTCTGCTAGCCCTGTGTTTCCTTTTCCTCTCTGTCATCCTTTTACCCTGTCTTGCTGTAAAACTGACAAAGCTCAACTCCTCATCTCAGCTTCAGATTGCCCCCCTTCTCCTTACTGTCCTTCCTGAAATCTTGAGCATCTCCTGATTTTTTTCACCCAAAAGCCACCATCTGTGACATCTAGCAGTTCACACAAAGCTGTGTGTTTGCTGTTCATGAGTGACAGCCCAACTGGGACACAGATGTTGAGTCTCATTTCCCACAATCCAGTGGCTTTTGGACATTTTTCCAAGATATTTGTTCCATTCTCTCCTCGTGTTCAAGCTCCCTTTTAACAACCAATTCAACTGAGTATGTTTTTTATGCAAACAGCAATTTCCTTTTGAAGCTCTCAGTGAAGGCCATGTTTGTCACTTAGTGCTCTGAGGGGAATCTGGGTAAATTGGACTGAAGACAAAAATACTTCTGTTCCCTCTCCCAGGAACGTATCAGATTCCTGCATTTCATGTGCATTTCTGCTCTAAGAAGCTCAGTAAAGTGGTATTATTGGACTGTCTCTTCACATTGATTCTTGGCTCAACCACACACAACTCACTCATTAAAAAGACCTCTTGCCATCATTACTAAGTTCCAACTGGAGGTTCAGGTGAGTCTCTATGACGCAAACTGTGGTCTTTATCCTGCTAAGACACCATCACTAAAAGCAAAGGAAATACATGACAAATACAGCACTTGGATGCACTGGCTATGCCTGTCACTGCCTCGACTGGACTCAGCTCAATGTTGTGTCACATTGCTGTCTCTGCAGGAAAGTGAAAAACAGAGGATTGCATTTAATGTCCCAGTTTGTCCAGGCAGAACTTGTGGGTAGAGGCAAAGGCAATGGGTCTCTGCCTATTCTGACCACTCCTCAGGGAACTGAATGTAAACTGAGAACCATCAAACACATCTCTCTGAATGGTTTCCAGGGAAAAATTATTTTCTACGGCCATATCCCACTGCTTTCTTCCTCTGCCTGCACTGGGGCAACTGGGAAGAAACTGTGGGCTGGGGTGATGAGCACACATCTCAGCCACATGGAATGGACCATGGTGCCATCGTTTCTTCCTAGCTGCCAGCATCACTGCAGGGGCAGTGGATTTCTGAGCTGTATTCCTCCAAGGGAACCATGAAGTTATTTCTAGCTTTGACCAAAGTTTTCTCTTTTGAGTGTCCCCGTCTGTGCTCCCCACTGTGCTGTGACCGCTCCATCAGCCTGTTTTCAGCAGGTACTGATGGCTGTGATGTGCCAGGAGCCCTTGGAGGGCTGCCCGTGCATTTTGTGAGCCCTGTTGCCACGATACTGAACGCAGAGCAGATGTTTATTTCAATAGAGATGGCTTTGATTCCTTTTCAACTTTTTGCTCAAGCTGCCATCGTGTGTGAATACTTCTTCCCAGGAGCCAAGTGTGCTGTCAGGGCCCAACAGGCAGGCCTTGTGGCTGCAGCCAGTGAGGAGGGAACAGGGTTGAGAGGCAAGTGGCAGAGCAGCACAAAGCAAGCTGACAGCCCTGGCCTCTCAGGAAGGATGACTGAAGCTCTAGGGACAGGGACTGAACAATGTGTGGTGAAGCACATTGTGTGTGTGTGCGTGTGTGTGTGTGCATGTGTGTGTGTTTGTGTGTTTGTGTGGCTCTGTTTTGGTGCTGGCAGCCTGGCAAGACTGGGAAAAAGCAGTCTCCTTCTCACAGCTAGTGCTCCCTAGCACTTCACTCTCCTTTTTTCCCCCCTCCTTCAGATCACCGCTGCCTTGCTGCATACGTGGACCAGCAAGGTTGGTCCTTGCTGAGGTGAGGAGAACATCGCCTTGAGAACAACAGAAACCAGGCACAAAAAAATATTGAAGACGTGGTAGGAAAGGTAAGGAGATCCCTTCCTTTAGTACAGTAATTCCATGTGAGAATTATTAAGATGAGATAATTACTTCTTTCTGATTTTTTTCCTTCTCATTTACCCTTTCCTTTCCTTCCTTTTTTTTGGTAGGTATATTTTAAAAAATACCTCTTTTTTTTCCTCTTTCCTCTCTCTTCTTTAACCCATCTTGTTTGTCTTTCTGTCCACCCTTTTCTTGGTGCTGGCAGAGCAACATGCCCTCACAAATATCCTGCCTAGAGTTCTGCCCAGGGCTATCAGCCTCTTTGGAAGGGGTGCTTTGCTAGTGTAGGAATTCCACCAGAACCAGCTTCTTACTGTTCCCTTATATAGAAATGTTTTTAATTCTATAAATACTCTATGCATTTTACTAAAAAAAAATTAGGGGGAAAAAAGGTTGGACTGGCTATGTAAAGACACTGTGCTGTTGGGGCTGGAGCTTTGTTTGCCCACTGGCAGGGCCTCTCACTTCCTTCACCCTTTCCACTGTTGTGAGCAAACTATTTTTGGTATTCCAAGAGTGCAAGCTTTGCTGAAATTCTGGTTTCCTGCTTTGGGGGGTGGAAATTAGAGCAGGGAAAAGTTATTTTAAATTACAAAATATATTTGCAAACAGGGAAAAGAATATATAAGAACAATAACTTGAGAACAATGTTCTGTGATATTAAACTACTGAATTGGATACAATTACCTATAAATACATATATGTGTGTCTCCATGTGTGTATTTAGAGGTGTGTGGTTTAATTTGGAGATGGAAGTGTAAATAGAGTATATTTGTAATAAAGAGGTCAGAAACAAAACAGTAGCTCCATCTCACTTATCTTGCAATCTTGGAAGCACAGAACTATCCTACAGAAGATCATTTTCTTTAAGCCAAATATTGTATTGAAATAAAAAGTTAACTGGCACAAGGATCTTTTGTGTTGAAGGTGGAAATGTTGCCCTTGAACTTGTGAACAGTCCATTCAATTTATCATAATCCTCAGGAATATGGTGACTCACCATTCACCAGACTGGTACAATACACATGCACTATCAGCTTAGTACCCTCATAAAGACAACTCACTGATTTTTTTTTTTCCTCTGTTATGGGAAATTAAAGATTATGTCAGCGCAAAATTCCTGTGCTACAGACTCATCTAGTACTGTGAGCACCGTGTCTACTGGTCTTGTTAACGAATAGCTCTGCCTGCCATTGCAGGGCAGTTCCTCCCATCTCAGCTAAGTAGTTTGGCAAAATTTTAACCCTCCAGGCTAAACTTCTGCAGGGAACAGGCCAATCATGCAAGGACAAAGCCCATCCACCACAATAGCTCATCTCTGACTGGAGCCAGTAGAAGGGGCTGGGGAAGTGGATGAGAACTGAGTGAGCAGGGGCAGTGCTTGCACTCGCCTCAGGGGATTTGCAGCTCACCTAATTCCTCAACCAGAGGTGCTAGTTTTATAAACAGTATTTCCCAGTGTTAGGGTTTTTTTCCTTCCATGAAACTGTCCAGTCACTTTTGGCCTGTAGCAAATAGTTCACCAGCTTAACTATACCCTGTGTGAAGAAGTGCCTTCTTTTGTTTGTTTTGAACTTGGCATCTGCTTGTTTGATTTAATGATCTTTAGCCTTTACATTGAAGGAGATGATGAACCAACATCCTTCACCCACCTCTTCCATCTTAGGCATTTACCTCAGCCTGATTATTTTTCTTAAAAGTACAGGAAGTGTCAATTAAAAAATAGTTCAGGCATTTCTAAGAGGAAAATTGCAAGAAGATGTATCATTTTGCCCTGCTAAGAAATATAATTTTGTTCCCTTTGCTTCTGAGGGAGGATGTGGAGCATCATCCTTGTGTCAAGCATGTGCCATTGGTGTCTCCTGGAGAAAATGCATGGTTTTGCTATATTACATGAAAATCTCAATTTTTTAACACTTAGTTGGCACTGGCAGACTTCGGCAGCTGAATTATCTAAATAATCCATTTGTGCTGGAGGAGCTCCATGCACCTGGTGTCCTACAGAACAATTGAGCTGCCTCCTCTGGGGGAACCGAGAGCTTCAGGCTACAAGGAAGGTGGGATACTGAGAATACTAGAGAATGAGGGGAGACAAGATGTATTCTGGGCATGGGAATGAAGGTGGTGAGCAGAAGTGAATGTACTATGGTCCAGGTTCTAGTCCAGCTGCAAAGCTCTATAATTTTAAATTATTTATTGGATACAGAGATGTTGAAGCTGTAATAAGGGATTGACAAGGACTACATTTGTCTCCCATGAGTTAGTGAGTATCAGCAGCTTCTAGTGCTGGAAATTCTGAAGGTCCTAAGTAAGTTGCCTTGAAGACAAAGTGATTTCCATAATGCCCATGAATCAGAGACTGATTTATGTCAAAGAATTGAGAAATTATGTTCTTACAGAAACATTTTAATTCTTCCTTTGACATCCCTGATGGTCTCATTAATAAAGTAAATATGTGGTTCTTTTTTCCCCAAATTCCAGTCAACTTTTAACTTGCACACATCTTTGGCAAGATGTTTCAGACTTAAAAACATGAAAGGCATTCTAAGTTACTGGTTTGGGATGCTGTATTCCACTTCTATGGGACAACCCTTTAGCTGTGCTGCTTGTTTTGAGAGAAAGGTGCCAGGCAGGAGAATTGTGGGTGCCTCTAAATGCATCACATGGGATTGTAACCACAAGCCCAGGTCAGTGCAACACCAGCCAGCTGAACTTTGCAAAGGCACTGAAGGGTTTGCAACACCCAGATCCATCCTGATACATAGAAACTGGGCATCATATTTTTAGAGAGATGTGTGAGTTTGCATCAGCTCTGCTAGAACCAGATCAGACACCTGTTCCCTCCCTCCCCCCAGCACACCACTGTGAGGAGTCTTGGGAGTCTGTAAAAGACAGTATTTTTCTGCTTAGCCCTCTAATTAATTTAATTTTATTCATTTATGTTTGAAAGTTTAAGAGACATTTCTATCACTTTTTGTGGTAGGTCTAAAGCAACTAACATGGTGCAGGCACTCTCCAAAAGCTCTGTGGTTTTGATAGCTCCCTGCAGTCTTCTGATGTAAAAATAATTATATTTTCACACCAGCAACACAAAAATAGTAGTTAAAAAACATGAAACAGTTGAAGGTCTGACTTGGGTCACATCACTACTGTGAGACCCTGGGAGCTGTCCTAAGTGAATTATAGACACATTTTAAGTCTTGGAAAACAGCAGCACCAGGTATTTAAAGGGCAGGCTGGGAGTGAGCAGGGAAGGTCTTTCATAGAGCACTATCAGCAACTGACCACCTGTCTTTCTCAATGCACAAACTAGAATTTGCTAATTACAGAGGGGAATACAATATTACAGCCCTTTTCTTAGATGTTATGGTGCCAGTCTACCTCACTTCACAGCCTGGCTCAATGATTCAGTCATTGCATGATTACCTAAGATTCCCTGACGGGTTTTCCTCCCTGGCTTTGCTCACCATGTCATTCCTGGGCTTTCTGACCTGCCTTTTCACAGGATGTTTTTCTTTGTGTTTTTGTCACTGCAGCTCCTTTGGTCAACCTGTCACACACAGAAGACAGCTACAGATATAATTGCTGGGGAGAATACCTTATCACATGTTTCACAGTTGTCCTGCAAGAGCAGAACTAGAACTCTCTTAAATAAATCTGCTACAGTTCCTTTCATGTTATATTAAGCTGCATGCAAGTCAGAAATGCATAAAAGGCCAAAAGTCACAGTATATGGCCCAGAAACAGGAAGAATGGATTGGCAATTAGTATTCTGTGGTACAAAGTAAACAGGGAGAAAATATGTATAACATCAAGACAAGGCTGAGATAAACAATTAGCAGGAATCTGGAGAGAAAAATCAATATATGGATAGAAAGAGAAAAGCAAAGCCTCAGAACCAGAAAAGGAGCAGCAGGTCTGCAATGCAGCAGCAGCATGAAATAAAAATCATCCTATTTCATTTGTCAGGATTTTTTCAGGGCTTATGTCCTAAAGGTTATTAAAAGGTAGCAGGAGAAGTGATTTGAGTATATTTGAGCAGAATGAATCAGGCAGGCAGGATTCAGAAGTACCATGAGTGAATATTCATTCATTTATTTGCTGAACCACTGTACATAATTAAGAAAGATTTTTGTCAGTAGAAATCCCCATTTCTTTCCAGAGGTTTATTAATGGAAAACATTTTTGAATTTAAGTATATGGTATCAACTTTCAGAAAATACTTACCTTAAACATTCCATGCATTAAAATGAACTCCAGGTAGGCTCATAAGTAACTTAGATGTACAACTATCACACAGAAGCCTTTTTAAGTCGTGCTATTTTTTAAAAAGGTGCATAAGAAAGTAAATATTTTAGTAACAGTAAAGGCTTTACAAACTGGCAAGTTGGAAAAAAAAATACTCCACCATGATCCACAAGCCTGTCTTTAACAAACATTACTGTTTGTTTTTTGGTTCAAACCACAGTGAGTTAAGGATGGAAAGACTGCCTAACTTTGAAATTCTTCTCTTCAGCCTGTTTTAACACAACCTTACCTTAAACAGAGGTGTCTTGTGCTCCTTGCCCAGTGCAACATTCCTCTGAGTCCTAAGGGAGGGAGACCGCCTGCTGTCACATCCTTTCTGAAGGGACCCACCCTCTCAGCAGGATAGCTTTGGTATGGCCAGCAATCCAACACCTCCAGCTTACCTTACTTTTTCTTGGCTCTTAGATCTAGAAACCTGTGAATTTGAGGGAATGAGGATATTTGTGATGGATCCATGTGATTTCTATACTCTTGGTCAGTGGGCTGCCGGGGAAGACCAGTGCCATAAAAGATGTCAGTTTGAGCTTTGCTTTAGTAACTGACAAAACTTACATGTATAGGAACGTGAATCACACACACTAATGTGTGACTCATGCGTAAATGGGAAAAAAGTAATTTCAAAACCACTGTTATTTTCCCCTCTCCAGGCCCTGGTAGAATGTTGGGGCAGCCCAACTCACCAGGAAAGCAGGTGGTGGTGAGGGACAGGAAAGCAGGTGGTGGTGAAGGACAGAGGTATGTGTTGGGACAGCCCTGCAGCAGCCGGTGCAGGGTGGGGAGAGCTGGCCAAGGAGGGGGGAACCCCCGGTGAGCCAAGAAAGAGCCAACCACCCTGAACTGGGAGCTGAACCTCCAAAGACCAACCAGACCTGCCCTCACCACCTCCGCCACAGCTGGCTGTCAGGAGCACCCCCGAGACAAGAAGACATCACCACTTTTGTCACAAAAGCAAGTAAACCCCATCAAATATTCCCTCAGTTATTTGTACCCTATTACTACCCTGTGTCTCTGGGGCCAGCGGTACAGGGGTGTTGGGGACAGGGGGGCCAAGGAGGCGC
>VXBC01004684.1:1553863-1572177 GCA_013399945.1 Ploceus nigricollis | reverse complement strand
TGGGGGGAGGCCGGGCCGGCCGCCTCGCCGGGGGAGCGAGGGAGGCAGAGAGGGAAGAAGGGGCTGCTCCAAGGTAACGGGAGGCTTCGGGTGCCGCGTACCTGCACCCCGGCGGAGGAGAAGGGATTCCGCTCCCTCCATGCCTCCCTTTGTTCAGGGGTGGCCGCGCCGCATCCAGGAGCACGTAAGAGCCTCTAAAACTGATTAAAGGCGAAGTGAAGTTAATCGCAGGGTGTGTGGGTGCGCTGTAAATGACATGCCAGGCGCGCTGGCGGGCGGACCTGCAGCAGGACTTCCCCACCACCCTGGCGCTGGGCCTGTAGTGCAGCTTCCTGGAGGACCTTGGGATTCATGGAAAGGTGGTATCTGCCAGGTCTGGTGGAGACAGAGCACCGGGGAACATAGTCTGTCAGAAACCTGAACCTCTCCTCGCCTGGGAATGAGGCCTAGTGTCGCTTTTGTATGTTGGTGTTACCTGCTTAGAAAACAAACAAGTTGGTATGTTACTGACTTTCATAGGAAAGGTGGAATACCTCTGACTCTTCATTCTTACTCCACTGGACAATATGATACAAATTTAGCCAGAGATCTTTATTAATGTAAAGATCAGCTCATTTCAGTGCTGGTTTTTGCTTGTCAGACACTGGCAGCCCAGTCAGTGTTTTGAGCATTCGCTTAACTTCTAGGATAGTCATACCTGTATAACATCAGAGGTTTTTTCACTTCAGATAATACAGAAACATTTATGATACATCTCTGTGTATGTGAGAGATACAGTAAAGAGTTCAGGAGGCTTCAGAACAGAAATATATCTCTTGGTCAGGTAACTTTATGACTTCTAGAAAGCGTAGAATTGATGTATAAACAGTAGTTGTGTATTTATGCCAGTTACAGTGCTATGGTTTAGTATACCTTTCTCTTTTCTATTAATTTCTAGGCTTTCTGAAATCTGTTAAATTATGGTCATTCACTGACTTTTCTGTTTCTATAAGAGGACACAAGCCACATCTTCTCAGCCTAGTTGTTCCATTGTGTCAGACTAACTGTTGCATTAGAACATCCTAAAGAAATTTTGTTATAAAAGGTTTAAAGTCTTTAATGAGCTTCTTTAATTACAGCCTCTGGGCTTTCTAGTGTGTTTGTATTTGGGAAACTTCTGTTTCAACATTCTAATTTGTCAATTTCCTATTTTTATATCTGCTTAATGTATTGCTGTCCTATTTTCTGTAACTGCCAACACAAAAGAACCTTGAAGTTATTTAAGGTTCTGTTTTTTCATTGTTATACCAGTAAACTTTATCCTAGTAGCATCCTTATCCCCACTAGTATTGTTATTAGTGTAACCCACAGCCCTTAACATATATCAGTATATTAAAAACATTTTTTAAACTATTAGATAAATCCAGATGCATAGAATTAAAACACAGTTTTTTCCTTGGTGACCTTTTTTGTAATGAAGATGATTACACAAGTTCTGAAACCCTCAGAATACAAAGAAATGGAATTTGGTGTGATGTTAATCTGCTCATCCTTCTTCTAGAAGAGTCATAATACAGAGTATTTTCATTTTAAAAATCCTTAAAACCAACACAACAACTTCATGACAGTCTGAGGTAGAGGAGTTGTTTCCTTTGGGGTTTTTTAACCTATCTGAACTATTCAGGCAGGATCATCTAAGTGATGGTAAAAACGTGCCTGCTTCTGCTCAGTGTTAAAGTAAATGTGTGATGATTGATTAAAGAAGGAATAAACAGATTCCTCTGTGATGCAAGATGTAATAGTTATGTTAAAACTATCAGTGTGGGAAAGTGTAATGCCAAACCTCTTGTTTTGTAATCTGTTGAGGAAAGATTTTATTGAATATAACAGTTGGAAACTGAATTTGTCAGAGAATGTCACAAGCTTGAAGTTTTCAGCTTTATTGTCATCTTATGTTTTCCCTTACATTTGATTATACAAAAAGTATCAAGAAAAATCCAGAAATAAACATGTTATGTAATTCACATACTCCAAAAACAAGGCTTAAGACAGTTTATCACCAAAGTATATCAGAAGCTTTTTGGACTCTTTAAATACTTTATCTTATGAAGAGTCAGGTCCCCTTTACAAAAACCTCAAACATGGAAAATTACAGAAAATCACACAGAGTTATTTTGGTGGACTTGGGAGTCTGAGTTTAGTCCCCTGGCAGCAATGGCAGACCCAGAGGTGGTATTATCTGTTGCCTTTATGAGTAGTTACAGAGCCATTTGTTTATGTAGTGGTTACATTCTGTTTGACCTGTCTTGTGTCCCTAACAAAACCAGATTTTATACCCAACAATTCTTGCCTCTGCAAACAACTTCCTAAACACATTCATTTTCCTTGCTCCTTTGGAAAGGCTCCACTTGATGCAATTGTACAGAGTTAACTTAGCCAGCTGCCTAACTTCTAAGCCCATTCAGTAAAATCCAAGTAATCAGTGTATGTATAACATGACATCCCAAATTATGGCATTTTACGCAGAATCCAAGATGAGGTGGAAAATGGAAGGGATGGTGAGCACAGTTAAGGTGTCCTGGTTACAGGAAGCACAGTTTGCAGTGAGCTTTATTGTCAGGTTTGAGGTTTTATTCAGTAATGTCACAGTAACTTTGTTCCTTGGGATAAAAATATTCAAACTAGTTCTTAGTCTGGAATGCTTTGAGATCTCACAGTGAGAAACCTGTTCACTAGCACTGTCTTCAAGGAATCCAGAAATTCTACAGAACATTTCTGGATACAGCTTGCAGGAGACATGTTGCCTGTGTCTTTGCCAGCCCAGGTGCTGAAAACAGCTGGAGTGAAGAAGGTGTTGGATCCCTTGCTATTAGTCCTAAGTGCTTTTGTATTGCCCAGCAGACAGAGTACATAGTTCAGAGGGTTGTTTGTTTCAAGTGATCAGAGCATTTCAAGGGTGTCATTTGAGATTAATGTGTTTCTGATGAACTTAGTTCTTGGCAGCATCTCACACAATGCTCCAAAACTCTTTACAAATAAAAGAGGTTGGAAACTGTTCACTTGCAAGTGAGTAACAATTAACCTTTCTAAGGTGGACAGGGAGGCTACTTTTCAATATGTCAGCATTTAAATTGTCTAAACTAGTCTGTAAATTTTCTGGAGCATCACTCAAGTAACTAAATGCCTTTTTTAGATGGTGGAGTTTTAATGTATAAACTTACCCTTTCTCTATTCTAATTTGTCATGCAAAACCTTAAGTCTGTGAAATATTAATTGATTACCTGATGGAAATATTGATTATTCTCATTTATATTTTTTGTTAGTATATGTGTCTCTGGAACCTGGTTTGGGGCTTTATGTCCCGTTATTTCTGCTATCCTACTCATCTAAACACTTTCTGTTTCCCTTCTCATGGCTTTGTTGATATCTCCTGATGCTGTATGACAGTAGTTTTGAGCACAGCCAGAAAAATTGTTTAGAGCTGCTTTCCATCTGTTTTTGTTGGCATTCAGGCTATCTTGCAATAAAGAACCTAACTTCCTCTAAAGGTGTAGCAGCCAGGAGCATGTGACCTGTCAGGCAGTGTACTCTGATTCACAATTGAAGGATTGCTTGATTAAATGAAAACTTGGATGTCAAGGTGAGCTTTGCTCTCTGTCCTGCCAGTTAACAGAGTGACCGTAGGGCGCTGCTCACTCCTGAGCCTGGCAGCTGGAGGGTCCCTCCCTGCAGGCTGCTCAGGGGCAGATCACTTAATGCCTGGTTGGGTGAATAGAGAAAGATGAGAGATAGTGTTTAATTTTGTAAGTGGTCTTTTTCATAGCCCTAGAAAAAAACCCACATTTTTTCTTAACTTAGTGCACATCTAGAAATATGTGGTACCTAAAGCTAGTCCGGAAGTATGTCAGATTTCTAGTAAACCTTATACACTGAAGTTAAAAGAATATGGCTTCTGTTAAGAGCAACCAGTCCCTTACTGTAAAATACTTAAATGTTTAGAAAGTGCATGTTAGAGAAATTTAAACCTTTGAATAAAGATGTATTCAAGGTTCTTTTAATTTATTCTTCTAGGAACTGAGCTGTATCCAGATGTTTCTACAGCAAATTTGAAAAGGCTTTAAACTTTTACTATTTAGAAACATGTCTTACTTGAGGGAAACTGGAAAGTCTAGCACTTGTTGGACACCAGGAGACTGCCACAGTGCCTAGAAAACTGATGTCATATGATTAAGTTGATGTGGACTGTGGTGTTTTTTCCAGTTTCAGTTCCTTGATTGGTACTTTGAGCCATGGTGCAGGTAGACTGCAGGAAGACAGTGTTTTAAGCCTTATGAAGAACAAGTCTCTTTTCTGCTTGAAGCAGATCTGCTTTAAAATATTGGTGGAATTCAGTACTGCTGTTGTTCCTTTCCTAGGAACAGAAAATGTTTTGGAGGTCCTACAATCTCTCTTGTATCTAATAGTAGATTCCTAAATCAGCTCAGGCTGTATTAGCTGAACTTGGTTCTTCCCTCTTATGCCTCATGGTAAGTTATTCTGGTGGCTAGAAAAGTACAGCTCAGTCATCTTTGTAATGTCTTACTAGTGTCAAAGGAGGAGAGCAGACAGAGCTCTGAAAAGTATTCAGTACATGGGAGCTGTGCAGGTATAATCACCTGGAATTCAGCAGATGCTTTTGTCAGGGTTAAAAGAAAAAGTCCAGTCCTGTAGTAGTATTTTCTGTGCATATTTTACAGTTTTATAGACACATTAAGTGCTTTGACTTGGAATTCAGAGGCAAATCAGCTGAAGCTGGAAAGAGTGCATAAACCAACTCACCTTAATCTCTGTACCTGTTCTGTACCATCATTCACTGTCAGTTTTGAGCAGAGAATAATACTCCCCCAAAAGTAAAAACATTACATCTGAAAATAGAGTTCTGACTTTTAAAAGGATAGAATTGTTATTTTATTCTGATTTTAACATTGAATGTATTTGCACTGGCTGTTTTTGATCTCCAGTGCCTCAGCTTTACAAGTTCTGATGAAAGTTTTGTCTTGCCTTTCTCCTTTTTCTTCAAAAGGAGAATGTATAGCAAGCAATAGCTCAGTAATATATTGCAATTTTAATTTAGGTACCTATTTTGAGGGGAGGAATGTTTCTTTATATCTGGAAACTTGGTGGTACACCAGGAGGCGTATATATGACTTGAGTGTGCCTCTGCAGCAGCATTTGTCCTATGATACCTGTGAAATGTATTGGTGAAGATAGACAAGAGTAGTAGCCTCAGCTTTCAGCCATCTCTAAAAGTGGAAGGCTGAATTTAAAACCAGTAGTAAAAGTACCACTTGTTTTCTCTTTAGTGACTGTCTTCAGATTTAGAAGTCATGAAATTTAAAAAAATTACAAGAGACTGTTGTTTTGCCTTTCATTTATTCTTAGGGACAGAATTTAATAATTGACAAAAGCGTTCAGAAATGGGTTTTGGGAAGCGGAGGTTGGAGATGAATGGTACAAAGTTGGTTTTGAAGTGCTTCTGTTACAAGTATTTTTTGTCATGCTGCAGTGTCTGCTTGTGTGTTGCCTTCAAAGAAATAGTTGGTGAGGTATCCATTGCATCAGGAGTCACTGTTCCAAATCCTGCTATTTCTTTCTTACGAAAATTGGAAAGAAAATTCCTTCCTAATACTGCCTCACCAGTATTTATTTAAAGAACTGTCATTTGTTCTTTAAATTTAAACTTCTTGCAGTTCTTCTGGAACATGTCTGTTCTGCTGATTAGATGAGGATCACTGAGCAGACTCCTTAGCTCTGAAGGAGAAGCTTAAATATCCTGGGAAGGGTGCCCACCTGGTGTTATTCACTTAAATCTCCTCTGCCACAGGATTGCTAGCCAAATAGATTTGGCAAAAAGAACTGAATCAGAGAAACTATTAATACAGGGACTGACAAGGTAGCAGTAGCTTGCTGGTCTCATTCTTCTTCATATTTTGTGCATGTGTTTTTGCAGAGTTGGGCTATATTGATTAGGTCCATAGCTGAGGAGAGAGCATGGCTCCAACTTTCTTCATAAGGAAAACTTTGAAGAATTGCACAAAACTGCAGTTTTTGGAAGTATGTAGCCAAGTTTGTGTTGCTGAAATCTGGATTTGAATGGTCTTGATTGAGGCAGCATATCTGAAAAAGCTTTCTGACAAGGTCTGTCATGGTTCTGCATGAATTCTCTGTGCATCAGTGAAGGAAAAAAAGGAATGAGAAATGTGCAGAAATCTGCAGGTTTCACACTTGAGCCTTGGAAGGGAGAGTGACAGCCCGGAGTGGCTTCACTGTTTACATGAACCAGAATTCAAGAACCATGTGTTCAGTCCTGGAGAATGGGGGCTTTTTTCCTGTTTTCCTCCTGGTCCCCAATCTTTTGCAGGCTTTCCTCTCAATTGGGTACTGTTATGTTTTCTGAATATCTGGATAATGTTGACTGGAGGAGGTTCAGAGGGTGTCTGTGCTTTGCTAGATGTCGAGTTGTGTTTCAGTGGAGGCTTCTGTGTTGGGAGCTGAATGCAGAATAATAAAAACAGTGTACAGCTTGAATCAACCATGAGTGTTGTAGCATGCCTAAATGTAAAACACTGAGTAAAAAAAATTGAATTTCTACTGATGTAGATCTGTTAAAAATACAGAGAATTATGAGGGGAGCAAAATGTTCTTGCTGTTGATCTCTCACCTAGGAAGGTGTCATCTGGCAGCTGGTCATAGCAAGAACATTTTTACATTCCTGCACAGCTTTATTCTAGCCTAGTTGGCAAGAAGAATCTGATTCTTTTTTTTTTCTCCAGGGTGTTTCTTTTCCTCCCCTCCCCCTTCCCCTTGCCTTTTATGTAATGAGATGCTTTGCCATGCTATGAATGAGCTGCAAAGTAATTGAAAAAGGAGTTTCCTGAAACGGGCAGGTTGGTTCTGGCAGCAGAGATTTCTTTCTTTGCAGCTCGTTTTGGAGTTGTATTTCTGGTTTTTCCTTGTGTGCTTTTTGTAGCTTCAGGTCCAGTATCATTGATATGATCGAGGGCCAGTGTTCAAGAAGAAAGTACAGCTTTCAAGCTTGTGGTCCTCTAGTCTTGGGGGAGAGGACAGAAATGTAGGATTCTAGTAGACTGCTGTTTGCCTTTCTTTCTCCAAGTGGTCCCTCCCCAAATTAAAGGAATGGTGATACCCTCTAAGTATGGGGTCCCACTTAGGGTTCATTGCAGGCAGTCACTGTGCCTGGAGCCTTGTATGTGGTAACTAAACTTGTGGCCTGCTCTTTAACCCACCCACACTGTGGTTTGGAGCCATCCTTTTTCAACTAGCATGTTTCTGCCTCACTTTAATTTTGTTTGGCCTGAAAATAAGTCATGACTTCTTCAGTGGAGAGATTTAGCAAAAGTGCTAATGTATGTCATACTTGAGGTCTTTTTACTACTTTTTAGTTTATGGATTGGCAAGTTAAAAATCTGGATTTTCTTGTTATTTGTGTTCTAGCTGGCTTGTAGTATAATTCTAATCTTATTTACAGGAGGAAGGTCTATGTATCAAGTCCTAACTTACACAGGAAATGCTAAAATGGCTTCTAGAGTGAGAAGGCCTGTCAAATTATGTAACAGTTGCCACTTAGCTGTATTTAAATATTAGGAAAATGGTTGAAATGCTGTAATGATATAGGTTATTGCTGGCAGAGTTCTGACACAGTTATTCCTTTAAATGGGTGTGGCAAAAATAAAAAAAATTGTTTGTGTACTGATAAGCAGGCTGGTGCTGAAAGGAAAGGCACACTGCTAAAAGTAGGCTGCAGCCCATAAATGGTTATTTTTCCATATTCCTATTAGATGTGGCCTTTGAAGTCTTTCTGCAGAGTACATTTTTCAAAGCAGTTCTTAAAATGGAGAGGTTACAAGTGTTCTTAAGCGAGGAGAAATTGCAGTAGTCCTTTATGTTCTGACTTGTGATTCAGATTAGTTCGTTGAGGTGGGTAAGTTATTCAGCAGTCACTTGTCCTGCACTGTTTAACAGAGAAGATGAAACTTGTGAAAGATCAGTTTGTTGAACTCTTAATAAGTGCAGAACAGAGTTAGTTGATACACTGGGACACCAGAACCTGTTGATATCTTGAACTGATTTCTGTCTCCATTTCAGGATGTCCATGCTTCTAGCTAGAAAACATTCAGCCACTCCGGTCTTTTTCAAATTGTAGTAAAGACTCAATCATGTAATTTGTGTGCCCCCCCACCTTAATTTCTCTGATTTTTTTAATAGGCTGTGCTCCTCAGAGATGTGACTGAGACTGGAGATTATGCAGCTGTATGCAGTGGTTTGAGGACATTTGAAAAATATACTAGGTGGTTAAAAGGTGTTGATACATAGAGTAAAAGCCAAGTGGGACTCCATTCGAACTGTAGGATGTGTAGGATATCAGTTATAGAGAAACTCACTGTCATGGGAAATTGCTCTTTGTTTCCTTTCCTCCATGCAGAGTACTCTTTATAAATAATTGGTGTAAATGTTTTAAATTACCTTGTGTTAAAGAGTTAATCTTTGCGACATATGGTATTAGTCTTTTTTTTGTGCTTATTTTTGCTTTTTCCTAAGCTGCTTTATGTTTGTGACAGAAAAGCTAAGAATAGAGGAAGTGAGTTCAGTGGTTTCCATTTTCAGCATAACGTACAATTGACAGCTCGCATCTGCCGCAGGTCAGAGATGGTTTGAATATGAGGGTAATCCTTTCCTTAAAAATCTGACAATAGGTGGATTTGAAAGCTCATTTTAGAGTTTTGATAGTTACAGAAATTTTCAAGCAGCTCCCCTTATGGCTAACTTGATGAAAACAGCCACATACATTTTTGCTTGCCGTTTTTGCTTTTATATGAGGTTCCCTAGGTTCACACTAAAAATGGCAATGAGTCTTGGCCTTGTCAGATAAGAGAGATGTTTCATAAAGGGTGTAACTGAGGTCAGGTACCATTTAAGGACAGCAAAACCCAGATCTAGTTTTTGTTACCCACTGAGTAGAAAAAATTGTAGATAATGTAAAAATTTGATAAAATTAAATGGTTTTGTTATTAAAGTAATATTCTATGCATATGTATCATACAGTTCTAGGAAATATAATCAAATCCTGATATCTTAGTCTTGAACAGGACTGCAGGGCAACATCAGAGTTTATTTACATGCCAAAATAGCTGAAAAAAAAAGTGTGTATATGTTCAAGTTGAAGAAAATAGGTGTCTACAGGTTCTACCCTTGTCTTGAATGGCAGCAGGTTCCTTTTTTCTTATTCTTTTTAAGTACTAATGGATCTGCACCTGTGCCTTCATTAACTTCAAACTATTTAAATTTTTATGTATACACACACACGCCTGTGGCACTATTTATGTGAGTAACTTTCCTTATGCAAGTAAAAGATGAAAATATATATAATTTATGTCAGTATATGTTGTTACATGTTTTAATATGCATGGTGTATAATTTGTGTGTGTGTGTATATATATATAAAATATCTGAAACTACGTGCAGATAGTGTATGACAAGAGATAAAGAAGAATGTATCTGTTGATTAAGACATTACTCTTAAAGAAGTACTGTAGCCTATCAGGTTTGTCAGTCTTACTCCCTCTTAATTTTATTTTTTGGGGGTCTGAATAGAAGAAAAATTTAAGAGGTACTTTATTATCTGAGAATACGTAAATGCCTGCAAATGGATTTGCTTGAAATGACAGTCTTTTAAACGTGGGTAATTCTGATGGCTTCCAAAGATACCAGGACCTGTTAGGCTGCCATAGTAGTGGGTGCTTGAAAAACATGAGTAAACACTCTATGGGCTTCTCTTACTAACCTTTTATGAAATCCTTTGAACTAATTATTATATCTTTATTTAATGCATGTTTGGGTAATGTAGGTGAAAGTGTAGGTGAGCTGCTCTATAGCAGTGCTACAATTCTGAGGGAACTTCTCTTCCAAATAAAGCCTGGGAGATGCTTGAAAGTCCTCATAGTGTGTGTAACAGCATTTCTCAGTCAAGTTTTAGGAATACTGTTAAGACAAGAGGATATATGTTCTTACACTGACAGACTACTTAGAAGAAATCTCACAAGACTGTTAAAATAGTTGCTTTAGGAATCCTAGAGGATGTTGGGTGCTTGATTTTGTTAGACTCAAAGAATTATTAGTTCAGTCTCTGCCCAAGATTCTTTGAAGTTTTGTTTTTTCATTCAATTGTGTTCAGTACCTTTGAATGAAATACATTCACGCGCATTTTCAGAAGACCTGTTTCTGTAAAAGAGCTGTCCTGTACCAGACACAGATCCAGACACAGCCTGACATACTGTTTCTTCTAATTTGGTCTGTGTCATTAGATTTCTGTATAATCTTGGAAGTTATATATTCAGTATGCTTTAAGTTTGTTTTAAAGGAAGAATTCAGAATCTGAAGAGCAAGGTACATGACAGGGTCAGAGGTGAAAAGGTGAGTCAGCAAGTCAGTCTTGTAGCAGAACACAGCCAGGACATTGCTTCAGAAACATGTGTTTATTGGAATCAAAGGAAAGAGGTTATATAAGCCAGATTGGCAGAATGCTTGACACAACAACTGGCAAAAATTATGTTAAAAAAAAAGAAGTACACTGGCAAACATGATGCTATAGTGGTTTTTATTTGGGGCTTCTGAAAAGGTGGTCAGGCTGGATGACCTCCTGAGGTCCTTTTGGAGTCAGATTGTGTGACTTTGTGTGCACATACAGATGTATATAAACACATACAGTGATGGCACAAGGTTGAATAAGAGAGGAGAGATTTCCTGAAAGCCCCAGGCTGTGTGGTTGTGCTGGGCTGGTGAAATGGTGCACTTGGAAATGGTGCAAAGGGTGCAGAGGACTTGTGTTGTCATGCTCGTGCTGGTGCTGTTAGTCACACTGGCGGGACTGGAGCTGGCGTGTGAATGTGCCTGTGCTTGTTGTACTTGTTGCTGCTTTTGTCTGGAAATGGGCTTAGGGAGGGAGAGAGCAAGATATTCTCTGCCTGATTTATCCACTTATAGGTATTATCTTTGGAGAGGTGATGATAGAGTCCATGTACTGTCTATTGTGTTGTTACCATCTGCTGCCCAACAGACATGGCTTCCCATGGAAACCAGTATTTATTTAAAAAAAAGAATACTGGTTATTCGTGCAGGCATCTTTCAAAGCTTTTTTCCATTTCAGTGAAAAATCTGTGAAACAACAAGGAATAAAAATGGGTGGTTTTGCTCAGGAGTGTTAATAGTGTTAAAAATCTTGATTTCTACCATATTAGAAGTTTAGCTGGCAGCTGTGTTGCAGAAATTTACTGGTATGTATTGAGGATGTGTATACGCACATATACACTTCTATTTGTATAAAATATCCTTTTGTATACATTTGTTTACGGAGCAGTCTTTTAAAGTTTTCTTTTGTTTTCATTAGTTACAGAAAAACATTCCTGTAGAACAGTAGGCTTAAAGACAAGGAAATTAAGAAAGGTAAAAGCAGATCTGTTCCAAAATGCAGTCTTTGTTCTCAGGCCATGTTTTAAGTTATGTAGTGTTACAAGTTTGAAGTCTTTCCAAAGGACATTATCTCAATATTAGCTGTAGTTGGTCAGAAATATTTGTCCTTATCCTGGAGTGTCCTACAGTCCCTTGTCAGCCTCGGTGAGTAACAGAAGCTGTAAAGCTGACTTTGCTTGCTGTGAGAGGATTTTCTGAGAATAGAAAGATGTGACTGTTTCCTCAAGTAGTCCTGCACAGTTTGTTCTCCTCTGATGCCCCTCTGTTCCACCTCCTCCTCCCAGGGATATGTACATGGAGTTCTGCAGCGCTGGGAAGTCCAGCCATGACTGATCTCCCTGTACTCCAGCTCTCACACATAATGGCATCAGGAGTTGTTGGAAGATAAAATAGCCTTTAAAGCTCTGATTCACCTGAAGTAGCTTGAGGGAGAGAATTTGTAGGCCTGGTTTGTTCTGTTGATGGTGGTTGAGTAGGTATATAGGATGGAGTGATGTGCTTTTCTACTGAGGAGCCCAGAGTTTTCTGCTTAAGATTTCTCCCCCAGCAAAATCCAAGTGTTGCCCTTTGAGGTGATCAGACATTTATGAAGGGCTGGATTAGCTGAGCATGTCTGTCATTAAATTGCTTTTCTTTTATCTGACTGGAAGTGCTTAACAGATTTTATCTCAAATCAACAATACCTGTTAGTATGAATGACTCCTGAAATCCCAGATTCCAAGTATGTCTTAAATTGAAGCTAGGTTTTGTGAAGATGAGTATTTAAGCATCAATAAAAAGCTTTGCCAGTCATCTCTCTTAACTTGTTTCTTGGAAGTGTGTGTCTTTGTTTATTGTAAATTGAGAACTATCAGTTAATTATTCCTTATTGTAAGTAATGCAGTTGAGAAATGATTCCTGGCTAGAGGATGGTTTGGCATCTTACCTGGCAGCAGGGAAAAGTTAGGTGCCAGTCACTGCTGCTTTTTGCCACCCCTGTCCCTACAATAATTTTTTGGAGCACACCTGAAAATAGATTTAAAATTCAGATTTTTTTTAGAAATTGTTTTTACTCTTAGCAATGAAATGATAGCAGGAGCTGGTGCAGTAGTGTACAGCAATGTGTCTGTCTTCAGACAGTCTCAAGATTTACTGCTGTTCTGTGACCATTTTAACTGAAAGCTTTATGAGCACCTGAAGGCTTCAGTAATTTTCTATCCCAGTATAACAAAATTAATTCTTCCAGGTTTCAGACCAGATAGGTTCTTCCTTTTTTTTTTTTTTTCATTTGCTTTGATTGTGTATTTGTTCGTCTTTTAGGTCTTTCACTGTCTCTATCAACAGAAGAAAATACAATTTTTTTGTTTAACTATTTCTAGGAATTGTTTTTAATGGAGCATAGTAGCAATGAGCTGGTTATAGACAAAAGGGAATGTTCTCATTCCTGTTGTAATGTGCTTCTTAGGAGCAGCAGTGTGTCTTGTCTGTTTGCAAAATCTAGAAGTCTTACCTCCACAGATCAGTATGAATCTGCTGTACTAATTCATGTTCCCTCCTCTTGTGATAGCAGAAATAACAGCTTGATGTATATGAGCAGTGAACTGATTCAGCTGAAAATAAACCTGCAAAATCATATGGTTAACTCTTAGCTAAATCTGTTTCATTTCACCATATTGTGGAATAAATTCTGGTTCTGGTCAAAGGGAAGAAACAACAGTAAGGACCCAGATATAAGAAAGTGGGACTGTCCATTTTGGACTAGCTTTAAGTACTCATGCATTTTTTTTCCCCAGTAAAGATTTTCTCAGGAATTTGCAAGAACACCAATGTAGAGTTATTTTCTGGAGTTTCATGTTCATATTTGAGTATTTGGTTGTGTAGGGTAATCTGTGCTTTAGGTTAAATGTCTGCTTTTGCCAAAACTGCCACTTCTTTTGCTAGTTCTGACTTTTGGAGTGTGAGAGAGATGCAGAGCAAAGCATTTCTTTCATATTTTCAAAATTTCTTACGGAATTAGAGGGCTTTTTTCAGGCACGGATGTTTCTTTATTCAACACTGATTTGTCTAGTCAGTTGCCCAGTTCTGATAGCAGTAAGGTGTTTAATTCTGTTGTTCTGCAAAGCATGGGCTGTTCTGTTCTTTTGGTGTGTCTGTCTGACCTCTTCAAAACGTTTCTCTGTAAACTTTTGTACTCTTCTCAAGTTCTCTTGTTAAACTGTGGAGTGTGTCATCCATGTCCTTCAAAAGCCAGTGCTCTGATGTTTGGATATGCAAGGCTCTCTAAGCAGCTACATGGCATACTTTATCTTGAAGGGAAAATGAGAATTTGCTTCCTTTTTGTTGCCCTCCCGACTACTTGTCTACTAAGAAATTTACTTATTTGTCTACTAAGAAATTTACTTACTTGCCTACTAAGAAATTTACTTACTTGCCTACTAGGAAATCTACTTGACTACTAATAAATTTAAAATATTTTTATAATAACCAGTCTGGTGATTTTAAGAGTAGTTATTCAGCAGAGATTCCAAACCAGCAGTGTCCTCAGCAGTGCTCTGCTCCCCTCTGTAAGGTGTGTGTGGTGATACCAGCCAGCTCCGAGCCGTGCTGCGGGTCCAGTGACAGCTTCTCATTCTTTTGCTGAACACCTCTCAGTCCCTTTGGCTCATCTTTCTGTCAGCCCTTTTAACTGCCCCAAAGACACCTGGTCTCACCTGATCTCGGGCTCTGGCAGTTGTGCCATCCTTTCCCAGGCACCCCTCACTGTGTTACATGACAGGGAGCTGTGCCTGCCCCAGGCTCTTGGCCAGGTGGGAAGCCCAGCCTTTTCTGCCTGGCTGATGTTGTTGGTGGTCCTGTGCCAATAATTGCATTCCCCAGTCTTCAGAATTCCTGCACAGGCAGGATTAATGTTAAGAACAGCTCTATTATTTCATTTTAAAGGGTTATTATGTGAGGAAGTGAAATGAGGTTTGTACCTGACTCCCTCCCTGGTAAGGCTCACTTACCTTTGACAGAATTGCATAATGTATGTTCTGTAACTAATAGCTGAATTAGAAATTAGCGTGTAGGAAATAAATTTACCTGATGTAACCCTTCTGGTGATGATAAATCTGGATGATGTGCTTCTTGGGGAGTAATGAGGGCTAATAACTTGGAAGTAAATTAGGCAACTCATGTGTCTTTTTTCCCTTTTTTTTCCCTTTTTCTAGAACCACAGAGCAGACCCAGAAGAACTATTCACAAAATTGGAACGCATTGGGAAAGGCTCCTTTGGTGAGGTCTTCAAAGGAATTGATAATCGGACACAGCAAGTGGTTGCCATAAAAATCATAGACCTTGAGGAAGCAGAAGATGAAATAGAAGATATACAGCAAGAGATAACTGTTTTAAGTCAGTGTGATAGTCCTTATGTAACAAAATACTATGGATCATATTTAAAGGTAATGTATAATATCGCACAAAGATTTGCTAGAATGCTGCTATGATAATCATCTAAAACTAAGGAAGATTTATCATGCCAACTTGGCATTTTTAGTAGTTTTTTATTTTTCTTTGAACAGAGTTTTTCATTTTTCTCTTTTTGCTGCTTGCTCTTTGGGACTGGGATTTGCACAAAATGGCTAAAGAATGAACAGAATTGATAAAGGATTCTTTTTGCCATTTCTTTTGGACCTTGATTTTCTCTCGTCCCTCCACAATTCCTATCACGATTTTGTGGCCTTTCTGAGCAGAAGAAATACACCTTCATAGTTACAGAAACAAATGCTGTTCCTGGTGTGGAAGGAAACCCTGTGCCATGTAAAATGTGTTGGCAGTTATGCAGCTTAGTAGGCCTGAGACAAAGTAACACTGACATCAGCAGAATTATGTAACCACTGTGTGAAAAGTTTTCTAAGGCATAATTTAACAAACAAACAAAAACGAAGACCTACAGAAAACCAAAATGTTGAGTAAAACTTTTCACCTTAAATACTGCTTAAATGTTTTGCGCTGCTGATGTATTTTGGGTGACTTTTAAAAAATCCCTGAAAACATTTAATGTGAGCTAAAGTTGTAGTGATAGTTCAGAGTATATTAAGTATTTGGGAGGGGTTATTTGCTTGTGTTTGGGTTTTGTTTTGGTTTGTTTGCTTCAGTTTGGGAGGTTTTTCTGGTTGGTTCTGTTTTTTGGTGCTTGGTCTCCCTCTCAGCATTTCTGCTTTCTTAAGGTGTAGTGGGGTTTTGTACATTTTAGAGACTGATTTCTGTGTGCTCTGTCTCACGCTTAAGCTGTATCTTTCAGTGATACGTAAAAGTATTTGCAGAATTTATTTAGTAATATTCTGTGTAGATTTTGCTTTTTTCTGTTTAAATTGCAAAAGTATTCAATCTTTTATATTTTAATACTAAGTGGACAAGATATTTTTCCAATATTTCCAGTATATTTAGTATACTCCAAATACTAACTTCTCATTTTGGCTAATGTAAGACAGCTGTAGTGGCTTTGCTGTTTACTGTGAGTTCTTCACACCTGAGTAAATATACAAATTGCCTTTGATAACCCATTTTTTCTTCTCTTTATTGGGCTTAATCAGTGGGATTTTTGTTTTGTTTGTGAATAAGTAATAAATGTCTGAGAAGTAGGATTTACTTTCTGCCATCACAGCATATTAGAACAAGCAGATTCATTTCAAGGTAACTTTGAGTTCAACTAGTAAGGTTCCCCTGGAGCAGTGCACAAATGGTACTGCAGATCCAGACATGATCGGTCTTTTTTACAGTCCTTTATTTTCTGTGATGAGCTAAGTCCTAAATTCTATTCTCCTGGATATCCATCATTTCAGCTTTGTGCTGTAAAAGCCCAGTTGTTTGCCCTGAAGTACAAATACAAACAGGTCAAATTAAGTCTTGCAAAGTGTTTTTACTTGGAAGCGTTTTTGCTTGGAAAAGTGTTTTGTGAAATCTCAGAACTAAACAGTGATTTCAGCAGCTATGAATGGAGGAATTAAACTTTGATTGGGTGGGGATTTGTTTTGTTTGTTCTTTGTTTTCTCAGAGGTGGGGGGTGGAAAAAGCTTTATAAGTTATGGATTGAATAGGGAAAGAAAATAGTCTTATCATTATTTACAGCAATATAGGTGTGGAAAGTAAAGTCTAGTTATTCTATCAGTGCTATACAGCTATTAAATTCTGCTTAGGTTTTTTTATTTTAAAAAAAATTCTTGGCAAATGTAGGATCATGTTAATGCTGCAGTAGTCTCTTCACCACTGTGTGAGTTCTTTCCATTTCTGTTCTAAATGGATACATTCTGAAAGATTAATGCTGATGTCTTGTTTACTTTTCACACTTGGAAAGTTTTTGGGGAAGGAAAATTTCTGTGCATGGAGTTTGGGGAGGTGTTTGTGGAATTTTGGTTACTTTCTCATTCCTTTAAGAAATTCCTCTTTAAAAAAAAAAACCAAAAAAAAAGTAAAAAATTGTTCACAGGAATGTTTTCCATCCCAGAGTAGCATGATAGGTAATTCTGCTACTTGATATTCCCCAAGTAAATGAATAAAAATGTCCATAAATAAATGAATACATTTAATTCTGTAATTAAAAATAAATAAAGCAGCTTTTTAAGTAGTATCTTGTATCTAAATTGTTCTTAGACTAGATTAATCCCTGGTTGCTTGTTCAAGATCTTTCAGCTTGAGACTCCTCAGGGGAAAGAGGGTATTGGCTTTATTCAGTGTGCAAAGAATCTCTTATTCTGCCTTTTCATTTTAGTAATAGCAAGTATTTTGAGAGTTGTGTCTGTCTACTTTTTTTTGTTTGGTTGGTTTTTTACTTAATTGATTTATCTGTGAACTTTTTATTAGCTATTTCTTTGAGAGTGGCTTTCAGCCTAATTGTTAAGCTGTGTAGTACTTCATTCAGGATTTAATTTTTCTATACACTGTAAATGTCTTTTTGAAACAATGAAATGGGTACAGTTGTGTACCAAATGACTGTATAATTAAAGGTTAAAGAATATTGAGGTTAAATTCTGAAAAATAAGATGTCTTATTTCTTACAAAGCCAAGTCCTAGGCTGCAGAGATCAGACACAGTTTTCCATAGATAAAACTAGTGTGAAGTTCACATTTTTAATGGTTTCATATGTTTATTCCTGGATACTTCAATTTATATATAAAGATCACTGAAAAATTCATAGAAATACTTTTTTAAGATAATGGTTAAAAAGAGCATAAGGTAAATAGGAGGTATTTCAAAATTGAAGGATACTTTTTTTCCCTTTGCATCTTTATTTGCAGGCAGGCAAAACAGTTGAGCCAATGTGCTGTGTTTCAGATCATGCTTTAGGAACTAGAAATAGTTTACTAAAGTGTATTAATCATACATGTAGCTCTGTCTGAAGCTGTAGAAATGCCATTAGAAATGTTTGTAGTTTTGCACTGTTTAAAGAGACTTAGTGTTTTCCTGACTAAATACCAAAGCAAACCCTCAGTGGAAAGACATTCAGGTTGCCTACAGCACTTACTGATATTTCTCTAGTTCAGTAGTTGAGATCTGTCTTAAATCTTTAAATTTTATAGTTTCTACTTTGAAGAAATCGCCGCTGAGACCATGTGTTGGCTTCAGGTTTATCATGTAAGCCTCAGTTCATCCAATTGAACTGTAATGGAACATCTTCTGTTGTAACTTACTCTTTTTTAATCAATTTTAACTAAGCTTAGAGTGAGCAGATTGTTCTTGTCATCATTTTGTAGTTCTTGAGCTTTCCCTCCGGCAAGATAGTTGATTACTAAAAGTTGTTACAACTAAAACATGGAAGAAGAGATGTAATTGTGAGGGGGTTCTAATTGCAG
>VXBC01004684.1:1433909-1553855 GCA_013399945.1 Ploceus nigricollis | reverse complement strand
TTTTTTTTGTACCAGTGATAAGGTCTGTTCTACATATTCTGTATCTTGACAGTTTCTTTGCACTTCAGGATGCAGAGGCAGCCTTGTGGCTGATAGAGATGCAGTGGCCCAGTCCCAGGGAGCCTGGGGCTTGCCAGCTGCATGCAGGCTCTCCTAGATGCCCCTGCTGCTGAAAGGCAGAAAGGAAGAGTGTCTTTATTTCAATTACTTGACTTGTTAACTTGTGATATTCTGCAGCCTAGCTGTTCATTAGCTACAGCTTGTATATCCAACCTGTAAGTGTGATTTTAAAAGTATGGACAGTCCTTTAATAGTTTTCCTACCAGTGCAATGTTACTTGTCTGTTATCAGGTATTTTAGTCTTGAAAAACTTTATCATCGGTACAAGATGGCAAGGTCTGTTTCCTTGAGGTTCTTGTGATGAAGTTGATGCCAGTTATTGTGACACAAAAAGATACAAAAGCCCCATATCATGGTAATGTGGGATCTCTTGAGGTTCAAATGGGAGTTTCCCATTGAATTAACCTTAAAGCTTAGGTACTAGTAATTTTTTCCTAAATTTTCCTTGGATGTCTAGCAAAATCAGTAGTATTTTCTAAACATACTTGTAGGTGATATGCAAGCATATATACAGTCAAAGAATGTACCTTAATAAACACATTTGTGTACAATAATAAAATGTTTTACCTGTATATCATGGCTTTCACTAATGTGGGTAGAATCATGTGAGCTTCAGCTCTATTGCAACTTTTGTGATTGTAAGATAATTTGTAGAAGGTCAGGATCTAAATTTGTCTCCTCATCCCCTTTTGCTCTTGGATTGCAATTAACATCTCAATAAATAAACCATTGGGTGTGGAGGGTCCCCTTGATAAGTTAGGTTAGATAGCTGAAATGAGTGTTTTCCTCCAGCTTAATGGCTTGTCAAAATGCATTACTCCCCTACCAGTACAGGCAAGAAAAAGATTAAAAGTATTAAAAGTTCCCGTAGTTCTGGCATGTTGTGGTTACACAAATTTGGGAAGTGCACTTGATGAAGTGCTTCAGCTGGACTTTCCAGCAGTACTATAGAGATAAATCTCTTGATGACTGGAATTCCATGACTGTTTTCCTTATTTGTGCCAGTTAGACCAAGGTTTTCAGTATCTAGCCTTGTAACTGTTGTTACAGCCACCTGAGCTTGTTCTTTTCTTTTGCAATTAAAACAAACCTGGAGTTATTCTCAGCTTTTCACGTTTGAATGTGGAGAAATCCTGCAGTGACAATCAGAGACTTCCATCAGAATTGTGCAGCACTTTGTGCAGCAAAGCTTTGAGACAATCTAAAGATACTGGTTGTTCTGCCCTGTCTATTTATACTTGTCTGACAGAAAATAGCTAGGAAAAAGGTTGTTCATGCCTGGCTAGAAAATATCCACACCCGATTACAGGGGATAGTAGCAATTTCTTTGAGACATTGTTTGAGAAACAGTACTTACTCATTTTCACCCTGTACTGTTTTCAAGTAATAGTCAGATTCTCCAAACATGTCTGGTAACCACAATGTTTGCCTTGAACAGGAGTTCTTTGCAGGTCTTCTGAGCTGACAAAGTTGGGCTTTGTAAAAACTGCTAAAATTAGCCAGCCCTTCCCTGCTGAGATCATAATATTGGAATAGACTCTCATAAATGGTGTGGTTTTTAAATTCAGTATAAATCTAATAGAGCACACTTTGTTAGGATGATTGGATGTGGTGCTTTCAGAAACTGCACATTTATTTGCTTGCTGAGTTTTCTTTAGATTTCCATCCCTGGACAGGCCATAGGGTGGGAAAGTATACAATGGAGAATGCAAGAAGCTTTAAAGAGCACTCCTGCCCTAAGCTTGTGCTCTGTAATGAGAAACTAGCACTGGTAAATATTTGCTGGAAGCTTACACAGTGTGTGTGGTATCAGCGGCTGTGGTTCAGTTGAGTATTTTTAATAGCTGGGTTTTATTTTAAATAAATATATTTATTCACAAAATTTTCTCGACTAGTACCACAGAGATTCATATTTGAGTTTTGTCTTTTGCGGGGACTCTGGCAAGCAAGTAGTCTGCAGATTTGCTAAGTGTTTCCAGTTTTGTTTCTATGAACCAGCCACCTTTTGCAGTGACAAGCCAAAGACAAAGTCAGCACCTAGAAATCAGTGTTAGAATAATTTGTCACTTCTAGAGGTTGAGACATCTTCACAGAGGAAGTACAGAAACTCACATATTCAAAGGGTCCATGTTAAATAATTATTTGTATTTAATTAAAACTTCAACCACCACCTAATCACTTTTTTTCCCCTCTAAGTTCTGTTCTTTTAAGTGAAATAATTTTAGATTCTATTTAGCAGAAATTGGTTAGTAGTGATGGTGTTTTTTCATTGCTTTTTTAAATACAGAAGTCAGACTTAATAATTAATATTTTAGAATTCATAGCAGTGTGATCATTCTACAAGAAGTAATTGCATACAACTAGGTGACTAACGAGACTATTTGCTTTTTCCTAAGAGCGTGCTCGTAGTCTATTGAATTATATATAAATTTTTTATGGCAGCCTTGGATTTTTGACAACTCGTGTCTTCATTTGCAGGGCACAAAACTATGGATAATAATGGAATACTTGGGTGGAGGGTCAGCTTTGGATCTTGTAAGTATATGATGTTTTTTGCATTATAAGTATCAGTGAACTTTATATCATTGTGGTTTTATATCACTTTATAAAAATAAGTACCTGGAGGCAGCTGATATTACATCACTGCTGTGTGGTAGTGGTCTAAAAAGTGTGAATTTGAATGGTAGTCCTGTCACATTGAATTCATGTTAATTTTTCTATTTTATCCTTTGTCTGTAGGCATTAGGAAGCATTCATTTGTTCTCAGTTAAATGAAGCAATGGGCTTGGGTTTTTTTGGGTTTTTTTTTTTTAGTTTGAGAAGTCCTTTTCTTACTTTATGTTTGATGGGCGTTTGGATTTGGGGTCCTCTGTCCCCACCTCCTCCAAGTAGAATTCATTACAGTTCAGTAAAAAACGTTTCCTTTAGGTTTGGGTCTCAGGAATGAATCAGGAGTGTGTCCACAGACAGTTAATTTTAACTGGTTAAAAGATGTTGGGTTTTCCATGTTCAGGTATTTTCAGTTAAACATGAAAGTGCCTTTTACTTGACATAGTGTGCCATTCATAGAGGGTGTAGCCTGGAGAGTTCACAAGCACAGTCGACTGAGTGTGAATGTGGTTTCCCCACGGTTTCAGTGCAGCTCTGCCTCAGCTGCCACACTACAGACCCACCCTTTCCTGTAAGATAATATAGCTCAGTCTTTGTATGATTCTGAAGGGAAAATACTATGTTTTCACTATTCCAGAATGGTAATAACTATGTTTTCACTAACAGGGGTCCTGTCTGTGAGAGTTGAAGTATGTGCTTGACTTGACAAATCTATTTAAACTTCTTTATGAAATTACATCACATCAGCTCATCAAAATCATAGTAATTAGGTGTAGCATGTGGTAGTTTGTGGCTCCAGAACTTGACCCTTTTGAGGAAGGAGTTGTGAGGTACTCTTAACACTTTTGAGTAATTGATTGTATTTTGTGGAGTGTCAGAAACAGGGAAATAGCTGTTACTAGTGCCAGTTTAAATCACTGAACCTGTAGAGGAATAAAATTTTAGAAAAATAAAATTTCAGTTTTGCCTCACTTTGCCTTACCGTAATTTCATGGTGTTCACTGTTTTGGTGCTGTGTTGTTGGTATTTTTTTGATTGCTCA
The DNA here is from genome assembly GCA_013399945.1 of Ploceus nigricollis. NCBI lineage: Eukaryota > Metazoa > Chordata > Aves > Passeriformes > Ploceidae > Ploceus > Ploceus nigricollis. The sequence continues at coordinate 1,550,083 of VXBC01004684.1, read as the reverse complement.
CTTTAATTTATTTTGTTTTATTTGCATAGCTTTCTAATGTGCTATTAAGTTTACACTTAATCCATTAGCAGCTTTATACTACCATGTTATGTTCTTGATACAAAAGCAAGTATGGAATCAAAAATACTGGGACAAGTAAAAACTGCATCATTAAATTTAAAACCCACAGTCAACAGATTGATCTATTTTTAAATAAACTGGTTTTCTTAATTTACTTAATCTAAATTGCAAAATTCAGTCTGCTATGTTTGCTGTTTGCAGGGAAATACGACTTTGTGATAAGTTAGTTGTTGCTTTTCTTGTGCTTTGCATGCTGAGGGGAGCACAGACAATGTATGTTTGAGGAGTAAGAGCATTTTTGTATTGGCAGTAGAGGAGATGTGAAGGTGATCATTCCAGTGGCACCTATTTCAATTAGAACACTGACATATTGCATTGAATATTGCATTAATTTTGTTAGTTCTCTACTTTTGTAAAATGTTTCAGGTTTAAGATTTAATTTAATCAAAGCAAGGCAAAAATTAGATACAAAACTAAAATTATTTCAATGTGTCTTTTTTCCAAAGCTGCGTGCTGGCCCATTTGATGAGTTCCAGATTGCTACTATGCTAAAGGAAATCTTGAAAGGTCTTGACTACCTACACTCAGAGAAGAAAATTCACAGGGATATAAAAGGTGTGCAACATTTCAAATGTTACTTCGTTAAAGCTTTTAAAAACCATAAAACAGTATTCTAATTAGTTATTATGTTATTTCCCCTTGGCAGCTGCCAATGTCTTGTTATCAGAACAAGGTGATGTTAAACTGGCTGATTTTGGAGTTGCTGGGCAGCTAACAGACACACAAATTAAGAGAAATACCTTTGTTGGAACCCCATTTTGGATGGCCCCTGAAGTTATTCAGCAGTCAGCATATGATTCAAAAGTAAGTAGAACATTTTTTTAATCTGATTATCCAGTAGCATTTGTTTTGATCTTTTGCTTTTAGCTCTATCAGTATGGGGAGAAAAAAAAGTAGATTTGAAATTACAGGGTTTCAAATAATAAAATTAAAAGTAGGATTTAATTGGTTTTATACAGTAGTTACCTGTCATTGTACTCAGGTACAAAGTCACCAAGTAAAATGGCGAATGTGGGGTTGTTGGTTGATTTGATTTCAATTCAATGTTTTGCATTTAATTCAAACAGTAATAAAGTACTCACAAAGTAAAATGCCACCAACATGGCAGTTTATTTAAAGCCAAGATGGTGGCCAAAGTGTTAATTTCTTCTCACATTCCTACATATAGCTCTGGGTATAATTTCTCAAATGGTATTTCTGAGGATCCATGTAATGCTGAAAATTTTAGCATGGATCTTGAGAGGATAAAAAGTAACTTCATGGCTGTGGCTTAGTAGCATTGTGGTACCTTGTACCTTTCTTTGTCATGAGAGCTCTTGATGGATGACTAATTGCAAAGGAGAGTTTCCCTATGTGAACTAGCAGTAGAAAAGCAGAGTTCTTCCATGTTTTTCTGAGAGCTGAGAAGTGGTGCTAGAAATGACAATAAGGAGGGAACAGTCCCCTCTTCTGTGTGTAAAACCACAAGATGTCCTAGAGCATGTGGTTGGTGAAACAGCAGTGTGTTTCAGGCATTGAACTTTCCAACTCTGTAGAGAAAACCTTAAAATAGCATCAAGAGATTAAAACCTTGGTATGTGTAAAGTAAGAGTTTCTTACTGCTTTTTCTCAAATAGTAGACATGAAACTATACTTACATGATGTGCATATAAAGACAAATCTGGTGGATATCTGAAGTGTCCTGAAAGCATTCACACCCCAGGAGACTTTCCCAGGATCAGTCAGACTTGAAGGAATTTGTGTACTTGTCACACGGGTTCTTGCGGATAAAAAAGTTGGAATTCTCCTGTTTAGGGTTTCAGTGGTCCTACTGTAATGTGTTTTCTAGGGCATTTTGGAAAAGCTCTCTACCCTGCTTCAAGAATGTATGTTGGCCAGTCAGATTGGAAATAATTCTTCTTCTGCTTGCCCTGTGTATAGATCAGCTTTACCACCCCTTCATGTACATTTCCCCAGCAACCTAATCTTTTGCCTTCCATATCTCCTCAGTGTGTTGCAGGAGCAATGTCTTCCCCCTTTTTTTGCATGCCAGTAGGCTGATGGGAGAGCACAGAAGATAAAAGCCTTTGGTAGGAGAGGTGAAGGATTTGGATAGGATACACTTCAGTTTCTAGACTAATACTGATGACTGTTTTGGTGTCTGGACTGAATTTTAATCTGTATTCTTCTCTCTCTACTCCAAAAGGCTGGAAAATAAACTAGAAATTTATACATTTCAATAGTGCCAGAGATTTGTAAGCCCCATCTCTTCTTTAAAATAATTTTGCTCTGATGCACAGTTGTTGATTATGGTATTTCAGTAATAAACAGTGAGTTAGTTTAGTTCTTTGCTATAAAGTACAGATATTTTAGGTCTTGTGAACAAAAAGGAATATTGGAGAGATGCAAATTGTAATCCTTGTTTACTCTATAGGCAGTTTTGGTTTATGATTCTGTGCCAAGTGTAGTTGACTACTGCCAGACACTTTTTTAATGAGAAACACCTTTAGTGATCTAAGTAGCTATTGTGGCTCATTTGAAAAGATGCAAGTAATAATATATTTCACTTGGGAAAAGAAATCAAAATCAGGAAAGAATTTTAGAACACTAGTATTTTATATATGATATCAAAATATCATACTGTGTTTTGGTACAAAGGGAGAATTTGTTTATAATGATGCTTTTAGCTAAAATAAATAGTACTTCATTATTCTGCTGTGACTTACACTGTGAACTTGGTGCTTCAAGTGGTGTTTCAAGTCTAACTAGTTGTCAATAATTCTCCAGCTAAATTCATCAAGCAGTCTGTTAGGAAAGAAATTAAGTGATCCCCTGCTGGATTTGATTCAGCTTTCTGCCTTGTTCATTTAGACTGAGCTGTCAGACAAGGTTGGATACCTAAACAAACTCTGAATTAGACATAGGAAATTTTGTGGCAATTTGTCATTAACATATGGAAAAGATCAAAAGAAGATCAATATTTCTGAAGCTTTTCCAAAAGTGTGTAAATTTAGGTGTCCATTTAACTTGCTGGCAGTGTTAGAACACCAACTGTAACAAAAGTGATGATTTAGATGTTTGTCATTAAAGACTGATTAAGTCAGCCAGGTCTTTGTGAATCGGGTGTTCCTGAAGTGTTAGAAGGGAATGTTTGCCTGATCTACTTAGGCCAACATTAATTTTATTATATAGATGCATTATACGTGAAGATGTTGGTTATTGAATACTTAGTCATGACAGCCCATAATTTTGTACTAATAGTCCCTTTTCCCTCTCTCAGGCTGACATTTGGTCACTGGGCATCACTGCAATTGAACTGGCCAAGGGGGAGCCTCCCAACTCGGATATGCATCCAATGAGAGTTCTGTTCCTCATTCCGAAAAACAATCCTCCCACTTTATTAGGAGACTTCAGTAAACCTTTTAAAGAATTCATTGATGCATGTCTGAATAAGGACCCAACATTTGTGAGTAGAAAAATGTGTGTATGTGTGTGTAGATGTTTCAGTTTTGTTTTCTGCTCTCCTGTGCTTGTGAAGTATTTTGCTGGCATTGTGCATCTTCAGTGATTGAAATAATTTTAGGGATTATACTTTGCACTGTGAATTTTAGTGGTGCTTTTTGATATCTCTGTCTCTGTCCTGGTTTGTTTTGTTAGAATACTCAAAAGGAGGAGAGAGAATGCTGAAAGAAATTACAGTGGTAGAGGCAGATTCCTAAAATGCAGTCTAAACTAGGATAATGTCAGAAGAGAAGCTTTAACAGAGAATCATCTGAAATCCTTTTCTTCAGCACAGCTTTTGCTGTCTGAATTCAGCTTACAAGGAAATGTTGCACTGGAGAGTTTTCATTAGTCATTTTCCTGGGTGTGACCTTCTAACGTAGAAGGATAAGCTGTATAGTCTATGGGTGACTTGATCATATTTTTAGCGTGCTCATAAATGTGGATTACTGGCTTTTCTGACTTCCTGTTTCACTAATTTCCTGATATGATACAAGTTAGCTCTAGAAGTCTGTTGTCTTACTAAGCCTCCCCTATTAGCATTTAAAATCATGAAATGTTAGCATAACATTAAATATTTAATGTGTTTCTTACAGCGCCCCACTGCAAAAGAACTTCTGAAGCACAAATTCATTATGAAAAATGCCAAGAAGACTTCCTATCTGACAGAACTGATTGACAGGTTTAAGAGATGGAAAGCAGAGGGACATAGTAGTGATGAAAGTGATTCCGATGGTTCAGATTCGTAAGTTTATTTTATAGTCTTTTTTGGGTGTGTTTTTTTTGTTTCAATAATGTTCTTAAAGTGGGTTTGTTGCAGCTTTTCTGTGTAATAACACCATTTCTGTACACCTGTCTCTAGTCCTTTTTTAAAATTGTCTTCTTCCAAGAAAATCCCCTGTATGGCCCTAAAGATTAACACATAAGTCGATCCGTGTGCTTGTTGGCTCTTTAAATTTTGTTTCTTTAAACTCAATTTCAGTTCTGTTTAAGTGCTATCTATTTCCTAGTCTGAGGCTAGTGGTTGTACCAAAACCACTGAATCACAATTAGAGATATTGCAGAGCAAAGTAGAGGTGCATGAAGTTTGCATAGTGCCTGTGGAACAGCATGTTTTCTGTAAGTGTCTTGTTTTTCTGGCTATCAGATAACTCTTAAATGGGATGCCATGGGAGAAGGTAAGCCTTGTAGGTAGATAACATCTGTTTGCTTTTGATCACATTTCAATTTATTCAGCCCCTTTTAAAGTTCAGTTAATGTTTCAATACATGTTTTTCTTCTTATTTTAAGGAATATGGGACTCATCCTGATAGACTTGTTATGTATTTGGGTTACCTGTGCTTATTTGGTGTTCTGTTGTGGCTAGTACTATGTACATCATGTCCTTTTTGTTTCAGGGAGTCCAGCAACAAAGAGAATAATTCTCACCCTGAGTGGAGCTTCACTACAGTTCGGAAGAAGCCGGATGCAAAGAAGCTCCAGAACGGGACGGTACGTACAGACAGAGGAGTTCTTCTTTCTAACAGCTGCTTCTGGAGCCAGTTTAAGGAAGATAGTGATAAAGCTTACTAACTTCACTTTTCATAAGAACTGACTGGTTTTTTTGCAGTTCAAGAGATGTTAGTGGTATTTCCTATGCCATGTCAGCCTCAAATGCAGAATATACTGCAGATGTACTGTAGATCGGTATCCATTCATAGAGATGGGAATTTTAAACTCTCTTACTAGTGAGGAAAAACTGAACTGTTTTTCTGATGCTGAATGACATTGTTTGAGATGTATCATCAGGCATCTGTTTCAACATCCCATAACATTTGTTGATGTACTGTCTTTGTGGGTTTTGTAATGTATTTCAAACACTTTGTTAAATTTAAGTCAACTTCTAAAGTCACATGTGCTGTGTTAAGAGGCAGTGTGTATGTTGTATATATGCTGATGTTTGTTGCAATATGCTGATGTAATCCATATTTGTTAACTTCTAGGATCAGGATCTTGTTAAAACCCTAAGTTGTTTAACTATGATAATCACCCCTGTGTTTGCTGAGGTAAGTGTTGGCTTAAAAATCTTCTTTGAAAGTATTAGCCAAGTGTCTAATAACTTTTCTCAGTTTTAACTTCTTTGGTTTGCTCCTCAGCTCAAGCAGCAGGACACAAATAATGCTAACAGAAAGAAAGCAATTGAGGAACTTGAGAAAAGCATCAATGTGGCAGAAGCAACATGTCCAGGGATCACAGATAAGATGGTGAAGAAACTTATGGAGAAATTTCAGAAGTAAGTAGTTTAGTGATAAGAGAGAGATCTGCTCTGTCCAGTGCTTTAGCTTTGTAGTTACAGGTAACACTTCTGTCTGAGACCAAAACCAATACTAACAATTACTGTACTTGGTCTTGAAGTGCTGCAGCTTTACTGTAGTTGCTATATCTTGCTTCTTTAATTTAGCCTGCAGGTTTGTCTTAAGCATATTTACAGGCAGTAGAGAGGAGACAGAGACTCTTTTTCTTACCTCTTTTAGGAATGTTTTCTTGAGAATGTCACTTCTGGTGGGTTTTTTACTATGAGCCATTGAGATGAAGGCATGTACTAGTTTAGTGATGCAGAAATATTTATGTGCTGTTTGCCTAGCCGAAGCAATATAATTAACAAATTTTTGAACGTGCATTTTTTATCTGTAGATTTTCTGTTAATGACTCATCCTAAGAAACTTCACACAATTGACTGCTGTTTCGTATGGACCCAGTGAAACCCACCAAAACTACTTCAAGCTTGGCAGTGCTTAGCTCATGAGCTCCTTGTGCCTTTTGGATCTTTGCAACATATTGATGGTGATTGAGGATTTGAAAGAACCTACTCAACTATTTTGTGGCAGTGCACATGGTTTTATATTTTCAGGAAATTATTTTGTAAAGAACAACTTTTAATATTGTAGTTTCACCTGTTTAATCTGATAAATGTTGAGGTGCAGTTTTGCTTTTAGAAATAACCATTACTTTAGTTAATAGAATGTGCAAGTACAGTATGTTTTGATGCTATTTTGTTCCTGTACATGGAGTTGTACAGGTCTTTTATATTCATGAGTTAAACTTTTGTAAATCACTAATGAGCTTCAAAGAAAAATAGCTTTTTCACAAGCATATTCAAGACATGTAATGTAGTGGCAAGGGTATTGCTGTAGCACCTGCTTCAACCAGCGTATAGTTATCATGCCCTGAAAAACAAACCTGCAACAGTATCTATTTTAATTCTAAATTGGTACAGTATTTTAGGCAGCTCTATGATTAAATATATTTGAGAGCAATATGGCAATAGTTTGCAGGTGATATGTAGCAACAGGTCTATCCTGATGTACAGTCTGTGTATTACCTTTTAGAACAGGTTTTGAAGTAGTAACTCAATCTTATATCATCATGGTAGGAAAATTTAGAGCAATACAGTTGAGGGGGTGGGGCTTTCGGCAATAATGGACAAAACCTGAAGTCCAATTTAACTTAATTTAATTTTTTTTTCCTCTGAGTATACATGCCTGGGTGGAAGGGAGCCAGAGAAGCCGAGCGTCGCATGTTACATACCTCACACGCAGGTATCGGTGTAACACCAGCGTTCTGTGTGGTGGTGTTGTTTCTCCTGTAAGATATTTATACACATTTTTGTTCTGAAATACATTAAATACAGTACATCAACATAATTTGTTTATAATTTTCTGAAAGTGTATTTTAAATATGTATTTACCAGTTAATATGCAAATAACTGAGTTATAGATATTCTTTCACAAAAAGGTAGTACTGTGCAGTACAGAGTGATTTTTTTTCATAAAAAGTAGGTAAGACTATAAAGTTGCTTTCAGTTATATATTTATGGTACTGCTAGATGGGTAATCTCTTCTGTTGTTTTGTTTTGATTTGGTTTTTTCCCTTTTTCAACCCAGTATGTATATTATGCTGAAGTTTTGAACTGGGATTGTTTTTCAGTACTTAGCTGTGGAACTGTTGGTGTAAATTTATTTTTGATAAAGGCTGGGTGTGTTTATTTTATGGTTCAGACCTGCACATTTTGTTTTTGCACAAAAGTCATTTTAAAGAATCTGAAATATATCTGCCAAATATTGAAAAAGTAATGGTGTGCAAGTAAATACTGCATTTTTCGTCAAATGTTGCCATTACATCGTTTTTATATAAAGGACACTTGTGAGAGATGGTGGTTAGATATGCCAAGGACAATTATTTTCAATGGTGCCTACACTGTAAAAAAAAATTACTTTTAACTCCTTGTTTTAATTTTAAAAAAAAATGTTTCTGTTTAAAACTTTCATCTGCTATATAACTGAAATTCAATTAGAATTTATATCTGAGAAAAAAGTCTGGAAATAGTTTTTGAAAACAATAATGTTATGGATTAAATAAATATTTTTATAAATGTAAAAGCAGCAAAAGTTGTAAATACAGTTGATCTGAAGCTTTACAAAATAACTGCATCACAGAACCAATTGTAGTGCTCCTCTAGCTTCTGTAGTTGTTAGTCTTGTAAATCTGTTTATAGATGAAGCTTATTTCAATGTTTTGGGGGGTTTAAAATGGTTTAAAAAAATAAATATTTAAGTTCTGTAAACTTTCATGAGCTTGTTCTGTTGTGCATCATTTTATTCTGGATTTCAGCAGCTGTGCAGAGGTGTGGACCTGTCTGGCACAGACTCATGTTGTGAGAAAGGTGTTCCCTGCGTGGGTGCTTTGCAGAGCTCTGGGTGCCCCATGCTGTCCTTGGCCAGAGGACACCTCCCAGCTGCTCCACCCCAGGGAATGGATGGAGCAGTCCCGGGGTTCAGTTCGGTTCCTTTCCTGGAGAGGAGACTCTGGGATGTGTGAGCCCAGACATGGTGGGCAGTGCAGCAGTGTCACAGCTCTGTCACAGCTCTGTCACTGCCTTTGGCCTCAGCGTGGGGCAGTGAAGGGACACAAAAGCCCGTGCCACAGCTCCCTCGACTTTCACCTCAGCAGCCTCAACATAAATCTCATTTTAAGGAGCTCCATATACATTTTTCAGAATTAAAAACATGTTTTTACTTGCATGTCACTTCCCTTAAGGTGTTCTTTTTCTGTGGGAGTCTGAGGGAAGCGCTGATGGGAATTCCTCCTGAGTTTTGTACCTGGTGGCTCTACCCTGTTGACACAGGATCTTTAATCTATGCAACTCTATGAACAATTCTGGGTAGGTGGGGTTAGCAGATGACATGGGAAATTGAAACCTGGCATATTTGTGATACAACTGTAATACGTTGCTGAATGATGGTGCCTCTTCTTTTCCTGTGGAATGGGTGGGATGTATACCTACCTTGAAGGACAGCATGGGAAAAACTCCACCACGTTTACAAATCAGACTCATTCTCTTGTATTACGGTCCATTCAATAAGGTTTTTTTATTGTGCTGCATATGCCTGAAGTCTCTGTGCATAGTAAGACTATAATTAGCTCCTAAGAAGGGACATCTGTATTGCTGATTCCAGAGATGAGCTGTCTTTTTCCCAAGTTTTAGTTATTGATGAACTGTGTAACTTAATCAGCAGTATTCTGTTGCTGGTAGATAGCTAATGGAAAGATAGATCAAAATATTCATGCAGGGAACCATCTTCTTGCTCTTATGGTTTGCCAGGCTTCCTGCTGTAGGTTGAGAAGAATTGTTGCTGAAGTAATCTTATCAACGTAATCTGAATTGCAGAATAGAGAAATGTATTTGTTCTTGGGTAGCTGAGTCCTTTATCAGTGTAACCATTCTTTAAGCCCTTGGTCTCTGACCCCTCTATTCATGTCTCTGCAGTCAGTGTAGTGTCATCACACCTGCTCTTGCCTTGCAATTTCGACAGCTGAATAGGAGAGAGTGTAGGTTTTAATGTGTTTGCACAAAGTTTAGTGATTGTTAAAAGTCTGATTTTTATCACACTGTTTTATGACTTAACACTGGAATAAAATTATTTTCCTCTTGGCAAAGTTTTAGTGGTGTGTATGTTCACTTATTTCACAGCTTTATCTATTTTGTCTAAACCTTTATCTGTTTTATATAAACCAGTTACCTCTATCTGAATGCACTGAGTAGCTTAATGTTTTCCCACTGTGATGCTGCAGTGCCTTCCTGCCTTCAATAATCCTTTGTGTAAGGACTATAGCAGTTTACATTTTCCACGTTCTTCTGTTTGTCTTTCACCACCAGCAGACCAAATCTTTCCACGTCCTCTCTCCATCCTTGTTTTCTTCCCTAGGGAAACAAAATCACTTAAATAGATGTCCTTATCTCGGGTGTGATTAGGGCTGAGCAGGGAGTGAGGGGAAGGACTTAGGCAAGGGTTGTTTCAATTGTTCCTTGGCAAGTAAGCCACTGCTTAGTGGGATTGTTCTTTAATTTTAGTCAGTCCCACGAAAGTGGTTTACGCAATGAATTTAGCTCAGAGATGTCCATTAGTGTCACTTACTGACGAGCTGCTTTGTTCCTCTGCTATTGTTGACCATGTGTAGGATGTGCTGAGGCACAGTGCCCACACTGTGCCCCAGTGCTCCCTAGTCCATGGAAAAATCCAAAAATAGTTCCCAAGTCCTTGTTTCTCCCTCTCAATGCTGTTTTCCCAGCATAGTCTTGGAGACCAGACCTGGCAGTTCCTGAAGGTTTGGGCAGGGTGTTTGTACAAGGATCTTTTCGTGGTGGGACTGTGTCTGCTCTGGGACATGCTCAAGGGGTGTGCCCACATGCTTGAGGAGCTAACAGCGATCGTGGATGTATCCCAGGGCTGTGTGTGCAGCCTCTGTTTGAAACACTGCTGCTTTTTTTAACCCTCTACCAAACTGTGCCCACAGACTGCCATTCTTAAATGTTGTACTGAGTGGTGCTTCTTGCAGTTTCCAAGGTGCAGAGCTTTGGGAATGGGGAAGGAACAAGCCTCTAGCCAGAAAGATTATCCCTTTTTTCAGTAGAACATGTGCCAGAGCAGCACGAGGGATCACTGCAGCTCACAGCTTCAGCACAGGGTGACTAGGAGCAGAAGCAAACCTTACAATGTACTCACTTGTTGGGCTAATGCCTTTCTTTGGGCAACCAACCAAGAATGTGGCTGTTTTCAGCAGGGTTCAGGGATCTCCACAAGTCTCCCCAGTTGCTGGGACAGCAAAGGCACAGAGGAGGCCAGGCAGCAGAGCAGGAGAGGGAAACCAGCTCCTGGGAGCATTGAGGGAAGCTCCTGAACTGGGAGGCACAGGGCAAGGTGTGCTGTGGCGGGGGGGCGTGCCTGCAGGACTGGGGGTGCAGATTTCACAGGGCAGAAGGAGGAACTCAAAACTCCAGTGTGAACAACTGTTTTTTATTGTCCACCTTCTAAAACAAAGGACAGCAACATGCAGAGTGAGCAGGACCCATAAGCCCAGGTCTTTCTACATTTTAATCTATTTTTTTTGTCCCAGTGTCCGTGTTTCTGAAATCCTTCTAGCTGGCTGCAGTGGTTTCTCCACCATGGATTTTCTGGGCTGTCTTCCTGCTTGCAGTCATGTCCTACAAAGACTTACAGGGTTGTTCTTAAAGAAAATTATCAAGACTCCCCCTAAAATCTTATGGAGGTGTCATCATTCTCAAGATTTCCAAGTAGATTTCATGTAGGTTTAGGGTAATAGTAAGTTTTTAAATAAAAATACTTCCAAGAAACTGCTTGTTCCTTTCCTACCTGCTCCTGGTATCTTTTTTACTATGCTGCTTAACTGAGGACGGATTTGGGGAAGCAAAGGACCCCAAAGAACCCCCTTACATGTGTCTCTCAGATTTAAGCGGAGCACTGAGGTACTGGGGCTGTCACGGTGCTGCCAGGAGGTGATGGCTGATGTGCCTAAGCAAAGCACAGTTAGAGAGTGTGAACCCACTTCCCCGTGCTCACCATGAGAGGCTTCTAAAACCTTGACAAGCACTACTGAGATATTTCTGGAGAAAGATACTCCTCTAAACTGGCCAGGGAGAAGACAGCCATGCACAGAGCCTTGTCTTTGAGTGCCCGGTGCTCCCTGCAGCACTGGAGGGAGGTGAGGCAGGTGGAGGAGATGGGCTCTGTGCTGGGGTTTTGTCCTGTCCACATGGCATCAGCTCGAGGAGCAGCCTCTCATGAAGATCTTGCTCCTTTCCAAAAGGGCCTGAAACACCCTTCCCTCCAGTGTGCCACCCTACAGTTGGGAAAAGCAGCAGCTGAAACTATTCTGTGAGAAGTCTCTTCTTCTTTTTCTCCCTCCCCCTCAATGAAGACTCCAGCAGCTGAGCTCCAAGCATCAGCTTGGGCAGGTCATAGGGGCTTAGCAGGGCTTTAGGAGATCTCTGGCCTCTGGCTGAAGCAAGACCCCCTCTCAAAGTGTGGTGGCAGAGGCAAACCACCTTCCAAGTGTGGTGCAGGGGTTGAATACTTCTGAACACATCCCTGATGTCCATTAACACATCCTCTATAGCTAAGAGCACTCACACAACACAATCCCATCAATGTTTCATAAGCTGTAAGCAGACCTGCAAACCAAGAGTGTCACTGTTCTTTGACCCTGGGTCAGCACCGGCCACCTCTGCTCCCTCTGGCCGGTGTCAGGCACCTAGGTGAAATACTTGGAGGCCCCTCTGGGAATCCTCTCTTCAGCAGCACTGGTGGCAAAGGACACCTCCTCATCCTCCTCATCCAGCTGGAGGCTGCCCGAGGAGAGCCGCACGCGGGCCATGGGCGAGCGCAGCACGCGGCCGTACAGGGAGCAGTAGTCAGCGGCCAGCAGGTCCGAGTCGGAGTCGCTGGACTCAGTGCTGCTGCCCAGGTAGCGCTCGGTGGAGCGCCGCGGCCCCGGAGCCAGCCCTTGCTGGACTGGGACGTGCCAAAAAACACCCCCTTTCCGACTGCTCAGAGCAGGGCACGGCCCCAGGGGCCTGAACTCGGAGCCGTAGGGGAAGCGGATGGTTTTCATGTCCGACTGGCTCCAGGACCGCTTGGGAGGCTGCTCCTGAAGGCCGTAATCGAAGGAGCGAGCCAGGGACCTGCTCTCCCCCGCCATGCTCGTGGCCATGGCCGTGCCGGCAGCCTCACCATGGAACTGCCCAGCCTGGGCCCCGCTCGGGCTCTGCTGGGGGAGTTTTGCTGCCACGGGGCCGCTTGCACCAGCTGGTCCTGCTGTGTCCTCGCCAGGGGCCAGTGCAGGGCATGGGGACTGCAGCGCCCTGTCCAGATAGAAGAGCACAGGGGGGGCCGGGGCCACCACGGGCAGGGGACAGGGCACATCGGTGTACACCAGCTGCCGGCCGCTCACTTCCCGCATGTTGCCCACGGAGGTGCTTTTACTGTTCCCAGCGAACTGGTGGTGGGGCCGAAAGGATGTCAAGGGATTCCTGGCTCCGAAGAGGTCGATGGGCTCCCACGCCCGCTCCATCTCCAGCTCGGCGTAGAGCAGGGGGAAGGCAGACGAGCTTTTGGAGTGGGGCAGGAAGGTGGGGGATGCTTCGGGCTTGGAGCGCTCCAGCTCAGCGGCAAACGTCATCTCCATGGTGGAGCTGCGGCGCCGGCTGTCCAGGGTGGGCTCGGAGCCGTGCACGCCGTTGGCGTGGTAGGAGCCCCGGCTGCCGTAGGCCAGGCGCAGCTCCTCCACCTGGGCAGGGCACAGAGGGGGTGGGTGCCAGGTGAGTGCCCAGAGCGGGGTGGGAAGGGAGCACCCAGAGCTGAGGGTCTGGCCCCAGCTGGGGCAGCAATGCCAAGGCCCTGGCACAGAACTGTTACTGATGCCATGGGGACTTACCTGCTTTGATACGTCCGTCAGGAGGTCCGGGGAGGAGCGGCACTGCCTCTCATCGTAGCGGGATGTGTAGTGCTTCCTGCAGGACATGAGCATGTATGTATGGGTGTATGGCCAGGAGGGTCCAGTGCCCTCAGGCACCACCCCCCCTCCATGCCCCAGTACCTCTCGAAGGGCAGGCTCTTCATCTTAGCCTTCCTCCCGTGCTCCAGCAGCTGCCGCTGAGTCCTCCCACTGCAGCATGGAGGGAGAAATGTGAGCAGCACCATCAGCCCCAGCCCTGGGCAGGCCTTGTGCCCCTCGTGAGAGGATGCAGCAGGACCGAGGCAGGGGTCTCTCCAGGAGAAGTAGCTGTTATCACCCCCTCAGATTCAGACAGGGCTGACATAAAAGGGAGGCTCAGAGCCATCACCAGGCCCTTCCCAGCCCCAGCAGTTTGGGTTTCCCCATGGAATTTACCTGTAGCGGAAGCTGGAACCTTTGCTGCACAGAAGGGCTTTGGGCTTTGACTTGGGCTCTTCAGAGAGCCTGAAGAAGGCGTGGTACTCCACACACGTCTTCCAGAAAGCCTTGCAGGTGTCCCGGCTCACCATAGTGAACTCCAGCGTGTCCTTGCACAGTGCCTGTGTGCCAGAGACAGGACAGCCGGGGTCAGGAGCACGGGACAAGCTCTGCCATCTGCCCTCCTGATCCCCCAAGGGTCCTATGGGCTGTGAGTGGCTCCAGGCCACTCTGTCACCTCACTGGGGACACAGGAGTAGCACGTGTCTCCCTCAAGAAGGAGCACCATCATGAGCAGCAGGAATGGATTATACTCAAAACTGGGGACTTTTTGTGGCTGACCTTCCATCCACAGCTGTCTGCTCCCAAGCCCAGCAGCTGCCTGTGGCGTGGTACTTACAGAGATGTTTGCATGGAGCTTGATGAGAAAATGCTTCCTCTTGAAACTCAGTTTGCGAATTTTGGACCAGTTGAAGGTGTTGATCTTTGTATTGCCCTGCAAGGACAAACACAGCAATTACAGCTGGATGGGGCAACCTGTAAATACAGAAATGCAGTGGGCCAAGGCCTGAGCTCACAGGACACTGCATCAGACTCCAATGCAGCACTTGGAGCTGCTGAGGTCTGGAGAAAGGATGCTGAGCTTTGGTGTTTGACTCTGCATCAGCTGGTTCTGCAAGTAGAAATTGAGGTTCAGGGCTTAACTCTGCCTGCTGAAGCTCTTTGCAAAAGTCCAGGATCCTCAGACAAACCTCAGAGAGGTTAAGGCAGGGAGTCCTATCTGTGCCAGCTTTAATATCATGTGAGTTAAGGCAGAATCAGTGCTCCAAAGAAATAATATTCTCCCCTCCTTTGCTGGGAAGTGCAGCAGTGCTCAGCTCACCCCCACACCTTTGGACCTGGTTTAAGCAGGCTGCAAGCACACATTACTCTGTTACCATTTTGCACGAGGTTAGAAGAAATCACAAAACACGGTGGCATGGCAGAACCAGGAAAAATCGTGTTACTCTGTGGCACCAAGACCCTCTCAGCTTTCTGGGAGAGCCCAGATTTTAATGGGCTCACAGATGCTCTAATCATGCATGAGGGGTGTTTATGGCTCTGAATAAACAACCAGGTCTGGCAGCACTAATTACCAACAGCAGACCTACAGCTAGGTTTTATGTTTGGGTTTGTTGCTTTTTTTTTTTTTTTTTTGTTGTGACAAGATGTTCCCAGGTTGAAATCAGCTGGTGTGGGAGCGGAGCGCTGCCTCATGCTGGCTGAGAGGAAGTCTGTGTTTACCGCGCAGCTCGGCCGTGATTACAGCGTTATGTAATTGCACAGACGTGGGGGGCTATTTTCGCTGGAAGATTACACGGTGAACACGTGTGACAGAGCCGTGGAACCTGTGCTGCTCACACGGCCACCACGCTCGTGGGACAAGGGCCAGCAGAGCTGGGGCACGTTCGGTGGCACACAGGGGCGGTGGGGCTGAATCCCACAGCATCCCCTTCACCCCGCGGCCCGTGGAACACAGGCCCTCTTGTAGGACTGGGTAGAGTTTGGGGCGCTCAGAGGGGAGAAGGGTCACCTCCAGCTGGAGAGGCCATCCCTGAGCCCCGGGCTCACCCGCAGCACCAGCACCCCCATGTGTGTCACGGCCAGGTTGATCTGTGTCCCCTCGCCGTCGCTGGCGGGGTGCAGGCGGATCCCGTACATCTCCAGCTTCCTGGCCACGTCCAGCAGCTGAACGTCCGACTCGGCCGGCGCCTTCCCTCTGCAGACAGAAACGCGCAGGAAGCGACAGGAGTGAGAAGGGAGATGCTGAAACGGGCTGAAAAAAGCCATTTTGTAGGTGCACAGGCTGGCATCACACCCACCCCACTGCCAGCCCTGCCCTGCCTGAGGTTTCGTGTCAGCAGAGGTCCATCAGGGGTGTGTGGGTGGCCGTGGTGCGCAGCAGCCCTTACCTGTGTCTCCGGTGGTAGTGCATGATCTTGTTGTCCAGGTACTCCTGGTTGGGCAGGTACCTGTGTGTGGCCAGGTGCTGCTGGTCTGTCTCCTCGTGGAAGTCGCCCAGCTCGGCTTTGGGGACACGGGGAGAGCAGGGATTAGGCTGTGAGGGGTCAGTGCAGAGGGGAGCCCTGGCCGCTCCGCCAAAGCCCGGCCCGGGGAAGGGGCATGGCCCTGCAGGCTCTCGCTCGCCCTTACACTGCAGCAGGAGGGAGACGAGCAGCGCCGCGCTCTTGTCGCTGCAGGGCAGCCGCCCCTGTGCCAGGTCCTTCTTGATCTGCAGGGTGAAGAGGTACCTGTGGAGGGGGACAGGAGCATGCCCTGGGGGGAACTGGGTGCTGGGCTGAGCCTGAGGGCCCTGCCTGTTCCCATGTCTCAGCCCATGGGATGCACACCCGCAGGGTGAGCACGCAGCCCCTGCACAAGGCTGCAGCTGGGCACCAGTATGACCAGTACACCCCTGTCATTGAAATGTTCATTAGTAGATTTCAAAATTAACATTCCTTTCTGTTTTGGAGGGCATTTGCCTCTCTTGGGGCTGACATTCTGCAGAAGCACTGTCTTGGTATTATTCTTAGTCACTGTTTGCAATGCTTTCTCTAAAATTGTAAAAGCTAACAATGTCATTTTTAAAAATAAAACTAAAGTAGTTCTCTCAGAACGCTGCTTGAGGCAGGAGCTAGACTGAGCAGTCAGACTCGGTGCCCAACTGCTAAAGTGTTTGGCAGTAAACAAATTGCAGCCTCATAAGACAGCTGATCCTTCAAGTGGATCGTGTTTAAAAACAGAGGATCAAGAAAAGATGTTCTCTGGTTTTGTTCTGTAAAGCATAATACTTAGGATACTTAGGATAACCACTGCACACAGACAGGCTGGGGTGGATGAAGATAAAGAATTAACACACTGCAAAAACACAGCACTGTGTGGTAAGAAAGTAATAAAACAAGCACTGTACCTGGTCAGCTCTTCTCTCAGGTGGCCAGGGTCCACTGGGAAAAATTTCACCATAAATTTGAAAAGAACCTCCTTAGGATCTTAAAACACAACATCTTCATAAGTTTTCTTTTACATGTCTATTGAGAACATTTACAACTCTCTTCACACATGCTGCCTCCTTACAGAGTAAATTATCTGGACCCTTACAAATCAGGGACTACAGCCTGCCCCCCCCAAAACCAGCCTACCCAGGCCCCCAGTATTGCCAATGGATGCAAATAGAGATTTGGATATCTAAAGAATACTAAAGAGAAAAATGCCCCAGCAATCCTTCAAATTGCAAAAATCCCTGTTGGAGGGGGTTTCCATGAAATGGTGCCAGGGAGCGTGGCCAGAGCCTTGGTGCAGTTGCCATCACTGGGGTTGTGTGTTCAACTCAGCCCTCCAAGCACTTGGGATGCAACAGCTCCATAGGAGGCTGCTTGGGCAAAGGTTTTTTTTGTGGGATGAGAGAGAACAAGCAGCCAAGCCCAAGGCAAAATGTGTGGAGGGAGGGAGGCAATTAGGCAAGCACCGACTGTCGCAGAACACGCTGGGATGGCTCAGAGGGACAGGCCAGAAGGCACTTGGTGAAGGAAATAGGTGCCTCCAACAATTCCATTTGTGGTGCACCCAGAAAGGGAAGGCTCCTCATCAGGCTTTCTCCTTTCAGGGAAATTCATGCAAACACTGTTCTGCAGCCTCCCCATGGCAAAGACTGGGGTCATGGCCCCAAGCTCTCAGTCACCTCCCAGCCATCTTATATTTGGGGAAAATATTACGGGGATGGAAAGAGGCCTGTGCTGAAAGCAGTGCTGTGTTAACACGGGTCATGGCCATGGCAGAGGAGGCTGGGCCTGAATTCAGGTCAGGCTCTGCAGCATCTCTGTGGGGCTGGGGAGGAGCTGCAGGGCCTGCGGGGCAGAGGGGGGACCCTGCCTCACGCAGGTGCCTGGGCCACTCTGAGCTGCAAAGGGAAAAGGAGGGCACGCAGGAGCAGTGCCTGTCACGCTGCCAGCACGGCCACACAGGCACTCAGCCACCCCTGCTCCTCTGCCAAGCTGTCAGATTATTAACAGCTCCAGCCTAAAATGGTGCAGATACCAGATTGCAAAGGCAGTGGTGTTTCTGTGGGATTCTGTATGGACTGAGGTGTCCTTGCAAACAATCCTGCCCAGCCTCACCCTCTAAAATGAGCCTGGTTAAGTGCTGGAAGCCAGAGATCCTGTCCCTCAGAAACAACAGTGCATGAATGTGTCTGTGCTAGACTGTCACTGGTAATGATTTATAAGAATTCTATTCTTGAAATACTTACTTTTCACTTGCTTTGTTATGGGTTTTAGTGGTTCCAACCAGACCTGAAATAAGGCAAAGAAGAGCTGGGTAAATAAACAGCATGAGAGATAGGGAATAAAAGCAGCAGCAGCATGGTAGAATGCAGCATGAAAATGTTGGCCAGCTTGGCTGCTGTGACAAGTGTCCTGCTGGGCAGTGACACACAGATGGCTATGGACAGACCATGAGCTGTAGATATCACTGGGGCTTGTGGCTCCCCTCCTAACTCCCATTTTCAGGGTTTTTCTGCCATCATGGCAAAACTTTCCATTTAATTTTCTATTTGGAATTTCAAGGAGGTGCTACCCATCCCCAGCCACGCAGGCGATGGCAGCTCCAGGGGCCCGCGCGGCCGCTGCACTCACCTGGTTCCCAGCCTGGCTGTGAAACTCCAGCCCAAAGTACTCCTTCTCCACAAGGTTGAGGTGGCTGCAGGTGAGGTTGAAGAGCCCTTTCCCACAGGATTTTTGCTACCAAACAAACACAGCACAGAAGCAGCAGGTTAGGCAATGCTGACAGCAGCTGTGATGGGATTTCAGAGAGATGGGGAGAAGTTTCAGTTCCCTTCCTTCACCCCTTTCCTGACCATGCAGCAGCAGAATCTTACTCAATAAATGCTGTTGTCTTCATCACGTACAACAGGACAACTGCATGCTGTGTTCCCTGCTTTTGGAAATCAGATTCATTCCCATCACTTCTCTCCTTTATTAAGGAACATAAACCATAAAGGAGAGCACGAGAAAATAAACCATGTTTTGACTCACTGTTTGCAACTATCACTGTGTGGGCAGTTCTGTCCCTGGCAAACCAGTGAGTGATCCCCAGGACGGGCACCTGCCTGAGCCAGGGACAGCCATGGCAAACGTGCTTAATTGAGAGCCAACGGGAGCAGACCTCAAACCTGTGCAGTGAGTCCCTGTGTCCCAACAGCCAGGGATGAGCTGCTATTATGGTTAATGGTAATTAACAGCAACAGGACCAGAGATCCTGTGCCGTGGGCTCTGAGTCATCCGTGGGCTTTAGCAATATGAATTAAGTGGCACTACATGCTGATAAGGGAGGCCAGGCTGTAGTTATTCCCAGTAAACAGAAACACTTGGAGGGTGTTTTCTTGACTTGTTGCCATGCTGTATGACCTGGCTGGAGAACAAACC
The DNA here is from genome assembly GCA_013399945.1 of Ploceus nigricollis. Classification (NCBI taxonomy): domain Eukaryota; kingdom Metazoa; phylum Chordata; class Aves; order Passeriformes; family Ploceidae; genus Ploceus; species Ploceus nigricollis. The sequence goes on along the minus strand of VXBC01004684.1, from coordinate 1,530,755 downwards.
AGGACGCCCCCGACTTTGGAAAATGCTTCAGAAAGCACCAGAAATTAAAATGGCAGTGACCCACCCCAACAAAACTCTGATACGCCCTCATCAGCTTGTGAAAAGCAGACCAAAAAGAAGTAATGGTTATTGCAAAAGCAGGCTGGAGCAGAGAGGCCAGGTTAGACAGCTGCTAAATTATCACATGTTGGGTGATGGAGGGAAAGACAGGCTGCAGCTCCCTGTGGCAGTGGCTGTCCCCAGCAGGGATGGGAGGGTCCTGGCTGCTGGTGGTGATGCACTCTAATAACCACCTTTCAGGGCTTCTCCTGGGATGAAATTGCTGGCTCTGTGCTGAAAGGCTGCAGAAAAGTGATAGCATAATAACAGCATTCGCTCTGCAGCACTCCCAGTTCTCCTCAAAATTACTGGATCACAAGGGTAATTAAAAAAATTATAAATGTTTTTTTTCCAAGCTAGAATTTTCTTGCATGAAAGGCCTTGGCCTTTGTCAGGCAGCCAGGAAAGACAAGCATTTCTTAGTGGGTTATTACCTACCATATGTCTGCTGGGAGCGACCCACTCTGCTCCAAGCGCAGCACTGCCCAGGGCAGGCACCACGGGACAGCAGCAGCCCCAAACCCAGGAAAACCTGCTCACTGGGAGACACAGCCCTGCTGCTGCAGGGGATGCTTTAGAAGCAGAGCCTTTCTCTTGTAGAGTGTTGCTTGCAGGTGTCCTGCCCTGGATTTTGGGGTGCTGAGGCCAGTGCTTCCTCAAGCACTGGGGTAGAGTTGTGCTCAGCAGCATCAGCCCTGCACTGCACCAAGTGTGAGGCTGTTTTTCCCATGTGCCAGCCTACAGGTGTTTCTGGGAATGATGCAGGGCCAGGTGAGCACCCACAGGCAGAAACCCCAGAGCAGAAGGTGAAAAGGAGAGGCTGCACTTGCCCTTCACTCCCTGGTGAAAGCATCTGGGACTGTGAGCAGGATCAGAAAGCCAGAGGCACTTCCAGAGGCAGACAGCAACACGTGCAACACACGGGACACACACATGCCCATGTCCCCAAAGGGACTCTGGCAGCACCTGCAGCCCAATGGCAAAGCCCATTTCTGCAGCATTGCCATAGGACAGGCTGCTGCACCCAGGTCCATGGCTTAGGGGTGAACAACAGCTCATGGGATTTGGTGTGATCTTCTCCCACCACCTTGGGAGATGCCTGCCCTATCAGGTGTGCTGCAGCCAGCACAGAGTGTCATGCACCAAAAGCCACCAGCCTCCCTGTGCCCTCGCTCCTCTGCCACCAGGCCCACACACCTCCTGTCAAGGAATTCCCAGCTTTACAAGGGACACATGACCACAGGAGACTCTGTCCTTCACTCAGCCTCAGCAGCTAGTTTTTCTGGGCTTGTTTGGTTTGCCCAGCAGCATCCCAGGCCCAGCCATGGGGTGTTCAGCAGGGAGGGCACAGTGGGGACATTCAGAGGTGTGCCAAGCCCCTCCCTCCCCTACCCTGAGGGCTCAGACCTGTTATCCCAGGAACCACCTCCAGTGCTCAGCTGAAGGAAATCCTGGGAACTCAGTGGTCCCAGCTATCAGCAAGGATGCAGATGGAGGCAGAAGCTTTCTTGGGTCAGCATCCAGCACCAGGAGAGGAATTTGTTCTCATGCAAAGCAGCCTGGAAAGGAGACCTTGCTGCACATGCCAGCAGCTGTGACACCCACGTGAGGCAGGTAGAGATGTTTACACTGAGCGTGAGGTGCAGGGGGAGTCAGGCCCTCTGTGTTTTCTCTCTTTTGTCCTTTTCCCTCCCATTATACTGAAGTACTCCTCATTCAAAAGAGCTTTCCAAAGTCAGGAGGGGTTTAGGAAGAGTTGCTTAAAATATCTGTTCAAAACTTAGCCCAAAGCACTCCTTTTATACTGGAGAAGTCACTAATTCAGCTACTCATTTATTGTACCCACACAGCAGCAGCAAATGCATGAAATGCCTAAAAGGGGTTTCCAATACCATTCCATGCTAAAAAAGGAAATGACCAGAGTTCCTCTAATGGAAGCTATTTGCTGCAATAACATGTCGTGCAGAGCTATAGTGCTGCGTTTTGAGCAAATAAGAAAACAGAGGTGGAAAAAATGCAGCAACATTGTAGCAGAAGCATCTTCTGAATTGTGTCTCACTATGACCGATCTAATCAATGGGGGGAGGAGGGGAAGGCATTTTAAAATGACTAGTCTCATTTTTAAGCTGACTCCTGGACTAGAATAGCTTAATTAAACTAAATCAAACAATTTCCATACTGTGTCAAGGGATGGAATTGCCTTATCTTATTCTTCTGTGCAAAATACTGTCACAGAGAAATGGAGCTGTGCATCTGAGAGAGCAGTTCTCAAGCTGTGCTGTAAACCACTGAAGAGCACAGTAGAAGAAAAGCAACAGAACTTGAAAATAAAAACACTTTATATTAAACACTCTGCTCCCACAGAAGATGCAGGTAAGTACTAGAACAAATCTACTTGAATTAGCTAATTCAATTAGCTGCTGTGATTATCAAACCCTAACCAACAGTAAATGTGCAATCACACTTGGAAAGAGATGCCTCTAACACAAAGTCAAGACAAACCTACTTTCAGTTATCTATACACATAGGCATAAATCTAACACCATAGATATTAATACTTAACATTTTAAACCTAGTTCAGAGCTAGCATTTGTTAAATATGAATTATTAATCACAATGTGTTGTGGGACACTGCCATGCAGAAAATAAGACAGAGTGAGTTTTTTCCTCAGCTATTCACAAAACCACACAGTTTTCTTTTTCAGCTGAATGCCCAGGAGAAGATGTGTGCAGATGTTTCTCAACAGGGATAACTTGGACAAATATGCTATTTTTATTCTGTTCCCAGACTTTACTTCCTTGCTGAATGTTTACACTGGCAGCCAGACAAATGAGAGAACTCGACGCTTGTCAAGACCATCACTTAATATTAACTGATTTACCAAAGATCACATCAGGTAAGTAAAAGCCATTCCTCCTTCTTCATAAATAATGCCAATAACAGGGGAGCATAGGAGTGTGTTGATACCAAAAAACACCAATTAGTGCTAGAAAGCTTAATTTTAAATTTGAGATTGGTTTTCTTGTTTGTTTGCTGGGTTTTTTTTTAAAGCTGAAAACAAGAAGCTATCAGAGACCATGCAATCCTTCAGAGCAGCAATGATTTAATAATTAACACCAAAAAATCAGTAAGAATAGGATACCCACTTACATCAACTACAAAGATCTTCTGGGAATCATCCAGGAACTGGACTTTCAGGTGCAGCATCCTCGGGCACGCAGCTGGGTGTGCAGCAGGCACGGCAGTCCTAGCAGTGTGAGCCAGGAGCTGGGAAGGGAGCCCTGACTCCTCTTGCACACATAATTCCCTCTCAGCTGGATGGAGAAGGCTGCACTCACAGATGTGGAGCAGAGGCTGGAGCAAACGAGCTGACTGCCTAAAAACTAATTAAAAAAAAAAAAAACAACAACAAACCAATACCTCCCTTGGTTTAAATGTCACCACTGCAATAAAAGATGTTTTCTGCCTGTGAATTATGGGTGTATTAATAGGGGGAAGATTGGCAGTAATGGGGCTGAGATAAATCCTCAGCTCTTACAGCTGGTGGTGAGCAATGCAAGGGCAAAGCAAGCCCACGCTTGGTACCACAGGGTCAGGGGAGAAGAGCTGAGCATCTCTCCTGCTAAAATCACCCAGCAGTGAGTGTCACCCTTGCTCTGCTCTGGTCAAGGTGCACTGGGAGAGCAGCTGGCTGGCAGCTGTGATGGCTCCATGGGGTGGGCAGATCAGGTCCTGTCCACTGAGTGATGTGTGGATGGGCTGATGTACTTCACCAGAGACTGGAAAATGTTTCCAACTGGACTCAAAACCAGCTGTGAGTCCTTCCTGGAGAGGCAGAGGAGAACCTGCCCCTAATTCCCAGCTCACACCGTGGTTGAGTAGCTTAATGAAGTCTCACAAGCCTTTGAGACAGCCTGGTTCCCAGCTCAAATCTGAGAAGCCCATGTCCCACTCATCAGCTCATCCTGGGAGTGCCAGAGCCAGCCCCCCACCCTCAGAGCCCCAGGCTCAGCCCAGGCTGCTGTGTGCAGCCTTGCTCGGTGTGCTGGGTGCCTGGGGATGCTTGTGCTGCTTCTCTGCCCCAGGTGCTGCAGGGCCATGAGGAGTTCTCTGACCCCTCTGGTTGCTCTCACCCATCAGAGGCCACCTCACCGAGCTTTTGGGTGAAAGCAGCCTTTGGGCAGGAGCCCCCACGTTCAGAAATAAATGCACTGAGCAGTGCCAAAGGCAGGCACTGGGCTGGCATAGGGGATCATTATTGCTGCTGGAAAAAGTCACACCCACACACGATCCTGGGGGACCCAGAGTGATAGAAACATGGCTCAGCAAACCAAAAAAAACACATTTAGTGCTGCAGAGATTTTTGCTTGGTGCTCCCTTGCCTGTTTTTACTGAAACTTCCACTGTAAGTCGCTCCAGATCATTTTCCATGGCCTCTCTTACACTTCCCAAACATTCCTGAGGATGTTCCTCTCAAGACAGAGGCCATCAGGGCAACATAATACCTTGTCATCTCTGGTGCAGAGAAAAAGACCATAGAGCTTTTTATCCACAGAAAAAATGTATAAGTCTTCTGCTAACCAAGACAAAAAGGAGCCTGAAAATCAAAGCCAACCTGCTTTTCCCCATGAAGCTGCTGCACAAATCAGCTGAGTCCATTGTGCTGCACAGCCAGGAAGGGATGGCTGTGCCCCCTGTGCCAGCACCACGTCAAGGACCAAATTTGCAGATCTGCACGTGGCCCTGGGGTCTGAGCTCTTTGCATCACAGGAGAAGGGCAGCATCACGTACAAACCATCCAGGGGGGCTGAGTGCACTTTCCCTCTGCAGCTTGAAATGTTTGTGCTGTCAAATATTGGCAGGCACCAAGGAGAGGAGCAGCTCTCCTGTGAGTGGCTCTCACGTCACAGGCACAGCTCCGCACTGGGAGCACGGCGGGGACACTGGGCTGGCAGGAGGGAGGTATGGGGGTGCAATAGAGGAGCCCCAAAGCCCAGAAGAAGCCAAGTCTCTCTGCTATAGCTTTCCTGGCATGCCAGGGCACTGACCCTGGACTCCACAGATGCTGTTGGAAGCTGGGCACCGGCCAGTCGGGTTGTGGGCAGAAGAACATGGTTGATTTCACTACCTTGCTATGAAGGAATGAGGCTGTTTTGGGTCAGACAGGACCTCTGGCCACCCTATAAAGCCATCCATGGACACAGCATGGAGCCAGCAGCAGCAAACAGGATCAAACTATATTAACAAGAGCTTTTTGGGATAGGATACTGAAGGACAGCAAGAAGAGATGTGGGACAAGCAAGGTTTGCTTGGGGCATGGAGATTGTTGCTGTCTGAGCAGATGAGAAACCTGTTTTATCCCCATCTATCTCCTTCTTCTGGAGGTGACTTGGGGCCAGCCGGAGCAGCACACAAGGGGAGCACCAGGAGTAATTCTGGCTCCTGGCCAGAGCCAATGCCAAAGCCCAGCCTGGTATGTATGTCCTCCTTATCTGCAGGGGCAGGGGAAAATGTGAAAATGGTGCAGGAAAGCACAGAACCCGTGAAGGGCAAGCACAGCCCTAGTGGCAGGTGGAGAGGGGACCCCAAGCAGCAGCACCAGAGCACAGTGGGGCCTGAGCAGCAGCACGGTGGAGTGAGTTCTGCTTCAGGGCTCCTTGCTCAGCCAGCTCAGCCCTTGATTTTAAATACTCTGGACCTCGCTACCACCATCCTGCATTGCACCAGTTCTCCCAGGAAGAGCTTTCTTCCACCGGGTGCATCTGACCCCATATTAGGCAGGATGCATTGGCTCAGGGTCTTCTTCAGCCTCTCAAATACCCTGCAGCTTGCTGGGATGGACTGAGCAGAGCAAGAAACAAGAAGTTTCCTTCCTCCCAAACCCTGCTGCCGCTTTTTCCAAGGAGAATGCTCACACCGATGTTTGGGCGTTTCTCCTTTGTTCCCTGTCAGTGTTGGAGCGAGGGCAGAGACAGGGCAGAGGGCTGAGCACTGCAGCTACACCCTGCAGAGCCTCCTGGAAGGGTGAGCCATTGTCACTGGGAACTGAGCCAAGCACTTCAGAGCTGCTGCCCTGGTTTGGGGCTGGGGATGGGCAAGGAAATGCCCCAAACCTCCCCACTGTCTCCTGAGAGAGCAGCAGGCTGTGAGAGAACAAACTCTGGCAGAGAAGGGACATAACATGCTACCCCTGCATCTCTGTGCACTGCTGTCCCTTAGACTTTGTCATGTTTATCTTCAAATCTGGTTTAGAGGAAAGGAAATGAAGATGTAGAGATAAAGTCATTGAATAGAGATCTGCCAGGGGATTTTAAACACCACAGTCCAAGAGGCAAGAACCCACACCCAGCTCGTTGCTGAGCAGACAGAAATGCACACTCAAAATGCCAGACAGGACTCACCCAGGTGGACTTTGGTCAGCTGTGACCTTTCATACACTCACATTTCACCTCCCCTTCCTCAGCTGGAGCTGCAAGGAGAACATCCACGTTCCCTCCCCACCCAGCCATAACTCCCCCAGCTGCAGGGCCAGGGAGCACCCCAGCTCTTGGCTGCACTACTGAGAGCAGGCTCTGGCATAGCCAAAATCCTTCTGAACAGCTCCAGGCCCACAGCAGGCTATCCCAGCTGGTTAATGAATCCAAGGCATGGCACCAGCACTGTAAACAGGGACATTTCTTTCCAGAACAGGGTACCTACCACATTCCTGCTGCCCTTCCAGGAGGAATGGCTTCACTCTCAGCTGAGGCCCCAGCTTATAAACAGTTGCCTTAAAATTTTTATAAAATATACCCCCTAAAAAGTATTAAAAAAAAAAAAAAAGCCTGAAAAAAAGCCTGAAAAAATTGAGTTTGTTAACTTAAAAAGAGAAGAAAGGAACAACAATCACCTGATTGATGCAGAGCCACTCCAGAATGGATCAGCTGTGTTCCCAAGCTAAAGAGAAAATGAAGAGTTTGCTAGAAATTGCAGGGAAGATCTGAGTTAGGTCCTAGGAAAGATCCTTAAATTGTGAGGCAGAAAAAACACTGGAGCAGGCTGGAAAAACCAGAGTTGATTTAGAAACACCTGTAGGGGACAGTCCAGGTACATGTCCTTCCTTTAAACCTTTAACAGTGATAATTGCTTTACATTTTCTCCACATAATATCTTGAACATATCTCAACAGTTAGATCTGACTTGCCACGTCCTGCCCCTCTAAAAACTTCTGCCTCAAAACTGTTCTATTTATTGAATATAATAAACAATGATACATTTACATTTTCATCAAATTTTGCTTACCAACCATCAGCTAAATAATCTGACATCAGTGTGCTGGAACTCATTACCCATAAGTAATTGCTTGGAAAATGGAAATAATTGCATTTTTTATTTTGTGTTTAGGTGGGGTTCACCCATTACCTTCCACTGCAGCATAAGAGTTCTCTGAGCAGCATTTTGATACCAGAAGATGACATTATGCAGCAGCATTTTGCCCCAGTCCCACCCAAGGCAAAATTAGTGCATAATCTCATGCTCAAGGAATCACAGAATTAAAGCAAATCTTATTCTTGTGATTATATTTTTATTTCAGCTTCAGCAGCTAAGCTAAGTGGCTCTTTTTACCTACCTGCAGTAACAGAGTAGGAAATCCCAAATAACCTCGATTATGCACTAAAGACTCCAAGCACAACTGCAATTCCAGACACCTGAGACAAATTAACCTTAGGTGCAAAACATTATTTGAAGCCCCGAAGCCCTGAAACATAAATTTATTTCCATTTCTGTTCTGTTTTCAACCTGTGCCGCCCCTGTTTGTCTCCCGGGGCCGGAGCACCGCCCGCTCTGAGCCGGACCATCCCAGGACAAGCCACTCGCTGCTTCCACGCTCCCTCTCGTGGTGCTGGTGGTGCCCCACAACAAACACAGAGAGGACTCGGTGTGCAGGGATGAGCAGGTCACTCCAGCAATCACACTTTCCAGCGTGCACCCATGGGCATTGCTGACCTTTCCTCCTTGTTCAGATTTTTACAGGTTATGTAAAAACTATTACCAGGGCTGCAGAAGGCAGCTTGCTGTAAGCAAATACAAATAACAGCACAAGCTGTACAATAAACTAAATACTACCCTGATTCTGGTCATATCCAGACCACTTTATCTCATTTTTTATATGCCAGTTGCACTGTGTTGTTGGCACAGCTATAAAAAAAGCACTCTGAAATGTTTAATTCAAACAGGTCACTTCAATGACATGAGAAAGCAATTTATGCAGCAAGAGAAAGCCTCTTAAATGTATTGAATCAAAGGAGCATTGATGCCTCCAAGGACTTGGGCATTGCACATCATTCAGTGATTTCCCGCTGGGGAGAGGCACCTCACCACACCTGGGTAGCAGGGCACAGCACTGGGCTGGTACCTTTATTTTTTGCTGCCCTTTATTTTTTCACACATGTTGTTGCTGGGCCTGAGCATCAGGAAGGATCCTACAGCCAGTGGCTTCATCTGAGGAAGCTGCCAAATGGAGTCTGCAATGCCAGGTGAATCCTAGTGGGAAGGATAGAGTTCTAAGGAACTATACTGTTTATTTTCATGACAGATGTGGTTTCCCTCTTGGCTCAAGACAAATGACTCTGGTTGAGTAAGCCTTGATTACACCTAGACAAAGAAATCCACATGTTCTCCAGGTACCTCCAGGCCAATGGATCAGACCCATTCCACCATATGGATCTTCACCCTGAGTTTTATTAACACTTCCTTCCCAGGTAGCCCCTCTACCCCCACTCTTTTTTTCCTTTTATTCTTTCCCAAAAGACCCTTATCACACTTCAGTCCTACCAGGGTGCACCAAATTCCAGGAATACAGCTCACAGCAGAGGGAAAGGCATGTCAAAGCCACTCTTCACAGCAGGTAGTGGAGGAGAACAGAGCAGTATCCACCTGAAGCTGGGAGCTTGGTACTTTTGTAGTGATCAAAGGTGATCCCCAGTTCATGGCTTCTCTTCCAGGGCCTTCTGGCAGGTGGTGGCAGCTACAAGACAGACATATTTCCAAAACCAGGAAACATTCCTACATTGTGACTGTCCCAAGGTTTCAGGGGTACATTCACAAAACCTTTCCAGATTATTAAAGTGGGCCCCAAGAGGGAGCCATTCGGATGATCCTGTGCTGACAGCTACTTCACAGACAGCTGAAAGGAAAGGAATGCAGCTGGACACCCAGGCACTTCTAACCACAGCCTGATAATGGGCAGGCCCTGCAGCTAAAATCTTTCTTCTAACCTATTAAAACATCTGCATTACTGAGATTAGACCCAGAGTATTTGGCAAGGCTGTGCTAATTCCTGGAACAACGAATGGAAAATAATGACAAGATCAGTAATGTGACTGTGGTCACTGCAAGGGACTTCAGAGACCCCACGTGACAGCCCAACACACAGAGGCAGGAGCTACACTCACCTCACACACTCCTCCTTCCTCCAGCAGTGGTTATCCAATATCATCTTAGAAAATCCCTCACCACCCCACATAACTGCAACTTGCTCCAGCACTTACGTGTGCTCTGTGAACAGCTTTCTCTCTTTTCCAACACAGATCAGCTTTCTGAAAATTCAGTTAAATTCTTCTTGTTTTCCCACAGAAGCCAGGCTGTTGGTGATTACATAATCATTATTAATTTGAAGAAAAAGGGTCTAAGATCTGTCCCAGCAGTAGGATGAATCCCAAGCTGACGACTGATCATCGTATCTTGCCAGTTCCCAAAAAGACAAGTAGCCTTCAGAAATGTCACAGACAGCAAGTGTATCTTCTCTTTTCTGGGCTGACCAAATAATTTAGAAGGAATGTCAAGGTAGACCTTCTAAAGACATAAAACTGTATGAACTAGTCAGCCTAGCAGCAGGAGAAAACAATTTCTGGAAAAGCCAGAAATTTCCCAGAAAGCTGATTGTTTCCTTTACTGAGTTTAAGTTATAAATCAATTAAACCTTTTAGTAGAAGTATGAGTCTTAAGACTGAACAACTTACATTGTAGTCTAACAAATGTATGAAATACAAATCCTTTTCATAAGTCTGAGAATTTTTCAACTTTGTTATTTAAGTTCTAGTCCACTTATTTATTTACATGCAAGAAGTCCAATTCCAAAATTATTCTACAGTGCTGGTGCATCTGATTCCAAGCAAGTCCAAGCAACTCCACATCTCTAACACACCCTTCCCCATATGCCCCCAGGAGGGAAGTGCTACAGTTATGATTTTTCTTCCCAGGCAAGAACAATTGAGGTCACCCAGTAACTGGCAGTGTCGCTGAGTCTCAAATCCCACACAAGCCTAATCACTGGAAATATACTTAGGAGGAAGTAAGGCACTGCTAAGAGAGCTGTCACAGCACACTCAGACTGAACCAGCAGAACACCAAGGAGCACAGACATGCCACAAACCAAACAAGCAGCAAAGCCTCCCCTGTGAGTGAATATTTTACAGGTTCCTACAACATGAGAGACTCTTTCCCATCAATGATTGCAGTTATTGCTCCAGAGCCTTTGGAGGGACTTGAAGAAAACGGTTTTCAAGGATAGTACCACCGCAAGTAAGCTGATTCCATACTAAATACATAGTTTCCACAGAGAACAAGTTTCATCCCTTGCAATGCTGCCATCAGCACGGTCACTGCCAGCCCAGCTCAGTGCTGCCCTCAGCAGCACCAGCGGGACATCCCCTCTGAACCGAGCGCTGTGCCGATGTACAGCTCAGAGTCCTCCTCCTCTGCTCCTCGCAGCTGTATTGACCAGGCAGAGATAAAAGTGGCTATGTAAAGCACCCAAAACCCACATTATTTCACTTTCAGAGTGCAGAACACCGGGCCACGTCATCTCCTGACAGAGCGCGCCCGCAGCTCCGGGAGCTGCTCGCGCTTCCTCCAGCCCGAGAGCGAGCCGTGACTCACCCAGCCCCAGCAACGGCCCGGGCTGGGCTGCCTTTCCTGCACAGATAACTCACACAGGTCAACACGTACTGCTCTGGAACCCGTATCTCATTTTAATTAAGACTAGACACTTCTACCTAGTTTCACACTGTAATTACAGCCCAGCCTCCCGGGGCAGATGCCAGCGTGCAGCTCCACACGAGGCGTGGCCGGCGGTTCACCCTCCACCCTGGCAGGGTCTCTCAGTCCCAGCTCTGGGGTTTGTGTGGCTGTGGGCTGTACCCCTGCACACCCTGCCGGGCTGCAGGGCCCAGCTCTGCCCTGGGCAGTGACACAGTTACGTGTCACCCGTGCTGGCTGGAGGAGCAGGGTGGGGACAGGCCTCTCGCCTGTGCTGCAGTTGGCTCCTGCTCTCTGATGGCTCTGCGGGGACATCCCTGTCCTCTGGCTGCACAGGGGAAGCAGGACACTGCAGGCACCTGTAAAGCAAGACCTGGTAGACCAAAGAAAAAGCTGCCATGAAACACTACATAAACAACCCCAAAAAAAAAAAAAACAGAGCAACATGACATTGCCACACCTATTTAACAAAGGATGCTACACCAGTCTGTGCAACAGCAACCGAGTTCATGCTCAGCACCAAAGACTTTTGAAAGATAATAGCCTTAAATAACAATCTTATGTCCTTCCTTAAAATCCCCAACCCAGCCTGTATTACACTGTCACCTGGAAACAAACCATTAGTGTAAGTCACAGGGGCTTAACAGCTGTACTCACATCACTTCTCAACCTACAAGTGGAAACAGGAAGCAGCTTCCTTAGTTACACTGAGTGCCATAAGGAATTGGGAGTATTATTGCTGCATTCTGATTTCTTTTAAACCACACGAGAAGTCAGACTCACACAGCAATGAACCCAATAGTAACACTGCAAAGCAGACAGATCCTAAAGTGTCAGCTCCCACCCTCAGTGACACTAATGAGAACAGGGCATGCTTCACCCTCACATCTCAGCTAGGTTAGGGAAGCAGACATTTCACCCAAAATCATTTAGAAGCACACCCTGCTCTTTATCATTTTCCTCTCGAGATGGAAACTACTTCTCTGTTGCAGCAAAGGAAGTGTGAGCAGGAAGAAGAAACAGCACAGAAACCTACCTACAAGATAAGGCTAATGCTGTTTCAGCTGGAGGAGGGGTTGTGAGCAGGCTACGGGGTTTGCCTGCTGACACACTGCTGAGGACTGAAGGTACCAAGGTATCAACTTTTTCTCAACTTGAAATCACATTTTCCATTAACACACAGCTTTAGTTACAAACGCAGTACTAAAGGCCAGTGCCAAGACTGTGTCCTGAGGAAGATGCACTTTTTGTTACAGGGCCCAGATGACAATCATTGACTTGGCAAATTCAGGGCTTTTACTGAGCATTTAAGATAATTGCTATCAAAAAGCTTTGGGCACTTTGGTTTTCTGGAAAAATCTTGTGCCTCTCCTGTGGCAGAGCTCCAGGAGCACTCACTCCGCCAGGGTGGTGGAAAGATGTCAGCTCTGGCTGGAGGGCAGCTACAGACACTGCAAGGTGATGTCAGGACTTGTGGCCATCTTCACACACATAAAGCCTGCATGAAAAGAAGAACGTTAAAAGACTCACACAAGACAAACACAGATTTCCTTTGAACAAAGCTCCATCACACTGGCCTGTGAGGGGGCTGCTCTGAACTGGCCCCAGCTCAGGGAGTGTCTGCCTTGCACAGGAAGATGATGCACAGCCCTTGCTCCCTCTTCTCTCTCCTCTGAGCACCCGACACTGTGAGATTTACACCCAGCTGGGGCACAGCTGTACACCCTGCTCCCCCACACCAGGACTCAATCAAGACAATTCAGATGTGGTTACTGCATTTAGAATAAAAACAGGACCTCAAAAACAACCCACAGAACAAAAAGCAGCAGCAGCTTGTCAGTTCAGCCCACTCCAGAAGAAACTGAACACAGACTACTCACCCCAGTTTGGTAATACAGGTATCTATTTTATTAAAAAAGTTACAAACAGGTGGACTGTAGGGTTGTCTTACAAAATGACAAGAATGAATTCTACTGGAAAAAACTTTTTACAAAGCATTATAGGTAATTGTTCCATTTTTGCACTTGTTATTCCAGATTTCACCTATCACTGATAAAGATACAGTACATTAGATACAAGATGTTAGGTTACATTTTTATTTGTAGAGCCCTACTGCAGTGATTTGAACAACTCCTAAACAGATGCCATAGTAAAGACAATACATATTGCATTTATTAATAGCCTCTTACTCTAATAAGCAACTTCACATGCAAACTATTGAGGAAGCCTAAATAAACTTTTGGTCCCTTTTTCCCCCCAAAGTGTGCTGAAGAAACCATCTCTCATTTTCCCAGTCCTGTCACTCTAAGCTAGTTCAAGTTTAAGGTTTTTTTTCATTTGTTTGTTTTTTGTGGTTTTTTTTTCTTTTTTCTTTTTTTTGCTGAGGTCAATGAAAATGAACACTGCTTTGAAAACTACCCATAGGAATGAACCACTGATCAATATCAACCAACTTTTTCCTTCTTAGACAAAGGAAAACTAAGATCTTTATGAATTACTTTCATATCCTATACTTCCTTACAACCTACAAAAAAGATCAACAACCATCACTTAAAAAAAAAGTCTAGTTTGAATACAAGGTTTGGTTTAATTCTGATATTAAAGTGCAAACCTAAGTATTAGCCTCAGCCTGTTTATAAAGTTTGTACAAACAGGAAAAAAAATTTCAAGTAACCCCACAGAAAAAGAACTAGGTGTTTCAATAACCAGGCAGAAATCCTGGTGTCCTCTTCTTTTCAGGATTCAAATTCAACACTGAATGTAGACACAGAATCTTTATTTCTGCTAATATTGTAAAGTCAGCCTGCATTATTATCAATAAAACACATTAATATTGAGATACTGTACCGGTGATCTTTTATTGTTTTAAATGCCATCATCCACAATACGATTTGTGAGTTCTCAACTGCTTAACCTCATATATCCATCACTGCTTTTACTGGAGCTTTTCTCATAGATATTTAGCTATTACAGGGAAAGAATGTACATTTCTAGAAGCATGTTCAAATGACTAAAGCTGGGCTCCTAAAAACCTAGAACTTTGGTGCAGTAGGTGAGCTGCAGTTATTAAATTTCTGCAAAAAAAATTACACATTTTAAACCACTGCTAGAAAAAGCTATCATGTATGCAACACATTAATAGAGGTGAACAAAAAGATTTTGTCTGTTCTTTGTACATTTTCATTCTGCTCTTTATACCTGTGTTATTGTTAAAATTTTCAAGTATTCAGAGAAAATGTTGATCAGGTAAACAATAAGGAAGGCAATGGCTGTTTAAAGCACGCTTGCAGTTAGTATCACTGAAACCTGGTGCTTTTCCCCTTGTTACACCAACTTGTCTCTAATATTAAACTTGTTTATTGGGGAAAAAAAAACCAAACTAAAAAGCAATTTGTGACAGTGCAAGAAAAATTTTAACAAATATTGCTTTAAAATATTATTCAGAAAGACAAATATTAGGAACTATAAAATGTAAAGTGATCTTATTTGCATTAGATTTACATATGCAGAGGTCTACTGGATGTCTCTTACTGTGCCAGGCAAAGCTGAGCTGACAGAGTAGGCGTAGAGTCCATTTTGAAGGATACATTATCCCTTTTCAAAGGCATAGAGAAGCAATTTGTAAACAAACAAGTTTAGAAACTCAGTAGAAGGAAAAGTGTGCTGCTGTTTTTCAATGCTACAATTGTCATGTTCAATTAAGAAACCCAAGATTGCAAGAAACATCAGCTGGAGACTTTCTATGCCATTCCAAGCAATCCCTACTGTCAAATCAGACTAGTTACAAACACATTGTCACAGCTGCATTTGCCAAGAAAAGGGATACTACATCCATACAACAGAGTGCCTTCAGTATCTTTCCATGACACTGTCACACGTAAACAAAAAGTCTCAAAGAATGACCAACTACATTGTAGGAGAAAACCTTGCAAATAGAAATAAGCACTGATGCGAGGTAATATACAGAAGTAACCATTTGTTTAAGGCTCAACTTATTCTCCATTAAAACTCTCTTCTTTTAAAAGGCATTGAGTAGGTAATACTGAGTTTAAGTATTTAATAAATACAAATTCAGAATTGATTAAAGAAATCAATTAAAATATTAAAAATGAACTCTTGCATATTAGCCATTATATGAACTTAGAAAGCTACAAAAGGACTGATAGATAAAGAACAGATTTTAAAACTTATGGTAAACATGCTAAGCATTCTGATTAAGGTGTGTGGATCCTGGAGGCCACCAACCTTATGCACTTAGATGTATGGCAATGTGCTGTAATAGAGACAGGTTTACCAAGGCTCAGCTCTGCAACCTGGGCTGAAAGTTCTCCAAAGCAGCATCTGTGCAAGTTTCCTCTGAGTTTTATCTGCAATTTAAACAAACAAAAAAAAAAAACCTAATGAAAGCCATATTCAATACACATCCAAAGTGAACACAGCTCCTCCCCTGCCTGGAACAGCCAGTTTTCCATTCTGAGATCTACTGTTTTCCACAGCAGCATTCTCAAATGCTCCACTAACTCTGGTAATACAAGAGGCAAGCAGGTAACAACCTACTGCTATTCACTTTGTAACAGCTGCTGCTGTGGAATAGGAAATTGCATCTAAAGATCTGAAAAAGCCGTGAAATTTAAGTTCTCTTGTGGAGCTGCACCAATGCAGGACCTAGTGTATGTGTAATAGTCAGTAACATACAGCAAAGGCCTTTAGCACAAGTTCTGGGAACAGGAAGATGAGCCAACTCACTCAGTTTTGACACCTGTGTTCTCAGCAATCAGACCCTCTAAACGACTCCAAAAAAGCCCTTTAGCATTCAGACAGCCTCAGCAGGGCCAGCGCTGTACACCACCATCCTCAGTCAAGCACACCAACACGTTACCAATGTGACCAAACCATCTTTGCATTTCAGATAACTTGCTTGTAGCTCCCAGGATTTATCTTCAGAGATATCCTGAAAGTCTTAGGCGAAGCTCAGAGTCTGTAGAAACCTGTCACATGTATGTGCATGTACTTCACTCTAGCTTGGTCCATGACTTTTCAGGGATTTTGAGGAGCCTTCTCAATTCTGGAAGTAATTTATCCAAATGAGTCAGGACCTTATGTTTCCTACTGTACCATTTCTTTTCAGCTGTTGATTTGCTCTCAGCTAACAGTCTGTTACCACAGAGTGCTCTGACATGGCCAGGGTTCCCCTTCTTGCCTAACAACTGGTCAACACTCAGGAGCAGCACTCCTGCCCTGACAGGAGCCAACACCTAGGTTTTTCTTGGTTGTTTGTAAGTTTTCCAACTAACAGCAATTCTCTCCCAGTCTGGTGAGATCATCCCACCCCACACACTGTTGCTGGTCCACAAGTTTTAGACAGAGAGTCCCTGTACTGTCAAAAGCAGTGAACCAACATTTAGCTTCTAATGGGGATGGATTAGACCTGCTTAATAGATGTTTTATCTTTGCTTAGAGCACAGAAGAGGCAAACCATTTACAGTGTAGCTCCTCATCCTACCAGAGTTAGATCCACCCCAAAAACTTCATCTAAACCCAGCATTCAATAATGTGACCAGCAAAGAATTGCTGGGAATACTAAGAACAGAAAAATGAAATAATGGTATTTTCTTCCACATGCCCTTCAGCATCCTTGCATTTGCAGGTTAGGGACCTCCCAATTTAGATTTGTCATCTTTCCATTTGTGTTTAGTTACTAAAATTAACACTACAGGATACTTTATCTGGCTTCATTTGCCTGTGATATTTTACACCACTCTCTGGTCTCTTCTGCGAGCAGGCAGGAGGGAAGGGGAAGTTAGACAATATAGTATAATAAATGTGTCTGTGTTGCACAGCCAGACAGACCAGAAGAGAGTACACTTTCAGTTTTTATTCCTAGAGAGGAATACTCTTCCTTCAACCTTGCTAATACCAGTTACTCATGAACACAGGGGACAGAAACCACTAATCAGAATCAGTCTTTCATCCCAACCTTTAAGGTGTTACCAATCCTATTAGTATCAGAAAGACTTTAGTGCACAAGCACTGCACCAGGTACCATACTTTAAAGAAGATTCAAAATACCGAACAGTGTCATACTGAAAATTCAAGAGAAATACTGGAGCAAGGAACACAGAGAATGTCCTGGAACTCTCCCATCTCTGAATGCAAGACCACTGCAGAAACACAAAAGAGGAGGTGGGAAACAGGATGTCAGAACAACACACATTTTTTAAAGGAACTAAGGGTTATCCTGACTATGCAGTTATGTTCCATCCTCCATCTCAGCCAAGGCAGCTGACTGGAACAACAGTTTAGCAAATGCTTCTCAAAAATGTCATGAAAGAACCTACACATCACAGCTGACAGGCCAAGGTATCAGCACCAAAAAGAGGGTAAGTGGTACCTGAGAGTTAAAACTGACACTGGAACAGCCTAAGGCCCAGAAAAAAAAAAGGCCTAAAGCTAGGCCCAGAAAAAAAATCCACCCCTCCTGGGTTTCTGCACCAGAGCTGCAGGAACACCAACTGTTGTATGTACTGCTCTGTGGACTGACACACCCAAGACTCCTCCTGGACACAGCCAGGTTACAGAACTCAGAGATGATGATGATGATCCCAGGAGACAGCTGTAGTTCAAGCCCACAGATTTTCAGACAGCTGGTTCTACTTCCTCAGTTTCAATTTACCTAGGAGGGGTCACTCCTAAAGCAGAGGTCTGACAAGCAGCAATTGTTTCCTGGATCACAGATAAGCAGGATTACAAAGCTGATTAGAGCTATCATAAGACATCATCAGCACCTCTCCTACCAGAGCACATCAGACAGAAATTATCAAGCAGCAAAGGCTTATGATAAAGTTAATGAGATCCTACATCTACTCAATCAAAGAACAAGGATAGAGTGGGAGCCAGGAAGAGGAAAGTACCCCGAAAGTGTTAAGCCTGAAATGAAAGATACAGAGCATGAAGCCTGTGAAAAGCCAGAATGAGTAATAAAAGTTCCAGACATGATGAGAACTGGACTGAATAGGAAATGGATCAGGAAGGAAAGACTTGTTTGGCACAGGTGATGAGACTACACTAGGCAGAGACAGCATTCCCCAGAAGCAAGGAAGCAGTTTGCTGCTAAAGGCTTGGGGTGATTGTCTAAGCCAGGCAGAAGGAAGGAGAGGAAATCTCTATCACAAAAGCTTAGATTCTCTGTCTCAAGACCTCACAAAGACATAAGAATCCAGATGTTTCTTCTGAAGCAAGAACATGTTTAGGAAGCCACCAAATTTAGGTAAAAGTTATCATTCAAAGGAATAACACGTGGCCCTGCCCCTTCTTCAATTTCACTTTTAAGATGAAATGTGCTACTTAGTGCTAAATCCAGAAGCAGACAGGTTACAAAGCCTCTCTTAGAAGCAATCAATTCCAGAACTATAATATTCAAGGATGAAAGGCCTGATTTTGTCAGAGTTTAAGACAGTAACCTGCACAAGATGAACCATTAGTAACCCAGGGGATTGCCATATCCTTTGGCATGATACTTCTAGTCCACATAATCTTGTTCGTGAAGCTGCCTTAGAAATAGCTGCAACGTTGCATTACTATACACAATTCAGGATATTACCTCTGCAGCACTCAACTTAAAAAAAAAAAGCAGTAATTTCTTAGATTTATTTCTTCCTAGAACTCCATAGAATCTGCAGGTGTGATTAATGTACAGTGAAAGACTTTATTTTTATTTTCCTCTGCTCCAAAACAACAAGCTCGCTCACCTTTCAACAAGCAAATCTCAAACTTACACATACCTCTTACACAGTGACAGCAGCCCTTCCTAATTTCACAGAACTGGAGATAAAAACATCATTTATTATCTGTAGCATGACAGTGCTAGGGCCATGAGCACCTAAAACTCAATATTTACAAAGCACTTGATAACAATCTCAAAGAGAAGCTTTGAGACTTCATTCTGACCTTGCACTCAAGATTAAAGAGGATACATGGTCCAAAGCTTCCAGTAATAACCTATTTTCCCTCTTGTCACTCAGACACAAAAAGCTCCTTTGAGTTAAGCAAGTTACTAACATGGCAGTGGGAGTCTGAGCCTCAAGCAGTGCAGCTGTCAGGAGGGGCAGTTCCTTCCCCTGAGTTTCCACATCCTCCCTCATTCCTGCACTTGCTCTCAGAAATCACGAGTTGTTTGCAAAGGTCCAACAGACAACTGGAGGTCTGAGGGACCAGCTGGTTGCACACAGAGCACACCAACGGTGCTTTGCAGCCACATGGATTCAAGCCAGAGGTGAAACAAGACCTGCAACAGCTACAGGGGAAACAGGAGTCAGGGGGGTTCAGAACCACCTCATGGGAATGCACATCAGGGAGGAACAGACCCTGCACAGTCAGGTGGAAAAAGGTGATGAAAAAGACCACACATGTGAAAGCCAAAGGCAGCTGTCCTGGAGGAAAAAAATAAAAATCAAAGCAACACCTGACACAGGGGAAGCTTTACAGAGGGCCCTCTGAACACTGGACTCTCATCACACCTCCTGTAATCACTGGGAAAGGAGAGTTGTGCATTGGGAATCCATTTTACAGTGTGTTCTCTGCTCTGGAGATTTGAGATGAAGAGCACCTTGTACACACCCTTGACTATTGTATGTGGGCTTTGAGCCACTTCTCACCACTGAGGGTGGTTTTCCTGCAAGAGAAACTTATTCCACTGATAAGGCAGAAGGGTACTGTCAGTTTCTGTACTACAGAACTGTATTTCTTTTAAACAAGCTCAAAGTCTTCTCAGTAACTGGGAAACTTGGTCACAATAATCCCATTGAACCCCAAGGTAAGTCCCATTACTGGAAAATAATTCAGATACCAGCTACAAGAATAAACCCACTGCAACATCACAAAGCACTTATGCGGAATAACAAAGCATCAAATACAGCACTGACAGTCAAAATAGGTGCAGATGAGATCATTCACTTTGTGTCATTGTAAAATTACTGCAAGCAAATGCAGCGCTCCCTGACTAACCCTACTGAGGTAACATGAGAAGTCCATTGACTCAATCATGTGCAAAAGCTCCCATCTTTTGGAGGAAGGCTGCCTCATTTCAGACTCCCTGTGCCTTTATCTCTTACTGAAACACCATGTTTAGGCACCTCAGTTAGTTATGACTGTTCCACCAACCTGCTCTGTATGGCCATGGTTGAGGTTTTTCTTAATATTTCTCACTGGACGATGCAAGTTGTACAACATTGATCTTGTTTCTCAGGCAGGGAGGCATAGTTCATTTGCCTGACGATCTCAGCAAACAGTTCATCCACCATTGTTTTGCTCTTGGCTGACGTCTCCATGAAGGGACAGCCCCACTCCTGAGCCAGGGCTCTGCCTTCTGCAGATAAGACTTCCCTCTCCGACTCCAGATCCACTTTATTCCCCACTAGGATCAGAGGAACTTTCTCGTATCTCTTCACCCGGACAATCTGGTCCCTCATCGGCTTGATGTCCTGGTCAAACAATCCAGCTGGTTAGTACGTGCAAGGAATCACATGGAATTGCTAGAGAACCACTGCAGAAACACATTTCAGTAACCCTCACGTGCAACTGAACATTAAAAATACATCAGAAGACTTTTTAAACTCATAGTCCGGCAGATCTAGAATTCAGAGAAAATTTACTACCTATCACTAAGTTACTTCTTCTTTTATATAAAAGCATGCACACTTTATAGAATTTACGTACATACACAAACAGAAAGTGACTGCTGTGCTCTCAGACAGTCGGTTCAGCCAGAGGAGGACACGGTATTGCCGCTCTGAAGGCTGGTTTCAGCTTTCTGAAGAAGTTGTCTCAAGTCTAAGGACCTGTAACCCTAGCAGGGGCATGCCATTACACAACCACTTAGGAAGTTTGTGCTTAGTTTACAGCTTGAGAAAGCCATCAATTTAAATAAAGCCTTCTCAGTCCTGGAATGCTTAGAATAATTCATTGTGAACACATTTAATCACATGTAAGTAACCAAATTAGATGCTGTAAAGAGATTTTATTACCTAGAGATGCGTTTATTCAAGTCTGAGCCGACACGGGGCGTTTACACTTGAAAGTCTGAGTCAGCCTCCTCTGCCCCCTGAGTGTTTTAAGTTGCTATCAGTACTACAAATTCTTGCATAGTTCTGAGACAAAGCAATCCCAGCGTTTGAAGTTACCACTCTGTAAAGAACTGCAGAGAGGTTTGCACCTACAGCCTTCAGAGCAAACACTACAGACAGACGGGAATAATTAAATATTAACAAGGCAGATTACTGTACATGCATTTCTCAAATAATGAGGGCTCACTGGAACCCAAAAATCAGTGAAAATGAGAGCAGAAGCATCCCAATGCCACTGCTGTTGTTTTCCAAAGATAAGCATGTCTTCAGCTTGCACAGGGTTGTTTCGAGGCCTCTGCTAAGATAAGGTTTAGCCTTCAGCAGAAGCAAACAGTGGGGGTGTGCAAGGTCTTGCCAAGCAGCTGGAACACACCCAGCTCGGCAGCCCAAGCCAAGGCAGGAGCTGCAAATCCCTGCGCTGCACGGAGTGCTGCTAAACTCACTTACTGCCCAAAAACAAAGCCCCGTTTCTACAGGCAGCTTAGACCAATTACTAGCTGAGACAGTTCCTTTTTTTGGAGAATTTTAATAGTAGAAATCAAATCCAGATCCACAAATGATCGTGTATAGCTAGCTCTCCTCTCCAGCACTCCACCTACGCTGCGAGAGCATCGAGCTCGCGCTGGACAGGAATATATTTTGGGGGCAGGGAGCGGAAAATAGCAGCTCACTTAACAAGTCACAACTGCAGAACAATGAGACTCTATTCAAGAGCAACTGCAGAAACATGCCTTTTAGGAAGGAGAGGGGGCTGGAAGGGGAAGTCTCGGTTTTAATATCGAGTGATTTCTTCACAAAAGGGGATTGCCAAGAGATTTCTGTTGGGGAAGTGGGAGCTAAGCATTGTTCTCCAGCACTGCGTGGGATTTAACAATGGTGGCACCCTGATAAGTACCTGCAAAGCAAGCAGTTTTCCATCAGGAAGCAAGGCTGGTAAACGCGCTTTCAAGCTGGGCATTTACACTTTTGGCCCTTCGGAGATAAAGCGCTTCTACGCACACGTGGCTACCCCTAAAACTTCCTCCTCGGCCCAGCGCCTTCCCCGGGGCAGGGCCGGCTCCATCCGAGGACGGGACACCGGGCGAGGTTACCTGGAAGGACTGCTGGTTGACCAGGCTGTAGACGAGGATGAATCCCTGCCCGTTCTTGATGTAGAGGTCGCGCATGGAGGCGAACTGCTCGGTGCCCGCCGTGTCCAGGATCTCCAGCACCGAGGGGGACGAGTCCACCTCGATCTCCTTGCGGTAGAAGTCCTCAATGGTGGGGTCGTACTTCTCGATGAAGGTCCCGGTGACGAACTGCACCGTCAGGGCGGACTTCCCCACCCCCCCGCTGCCCAGCACCACCACCTTGTACTCCCGCATCGGGCCCCGCTCGCCGCTCCCCGCCGGGCCCGGGCCTAGGGCAGACGGCACCGCGGACCTCGCATAGCCCCGGCCCGCCTCAGGTGAAGGGCGAGGCCCCACTGCTCCCGCGCCGTCTTGAGGGGAGCGAGACCCCCGTCAGTGCCCGGCGCGGCCCCGGCCCCGCTGCGCTCCTTCACCGCCGCGCTCCCGCCATCGCCGCCTCGGCCGCGGGACCCGCCCGCCAGGGCCACCCCCACCCGGAAGGGTTTTNTGAGACTCTATTCAAGAGCAACTGCAGAAACATGCCTTTTAGGAAGGAGAGGGGGCTGGAAGGGGAAGTCTCGGTTTTAATATCGAGTGATTTCTTCACAAAAGGGGATTGCCAAGAGATTTCTGTTGGGGAAGTGGGAGCTAAGCATTGTTCTCCAGCACTGCGTGGGATTTAACAATGGTGGCACCCTGATAAGTACCTGCAAAGCAAGCAGTTTTCCATCAGGAAGCAAGGCTGGTAAACGCGCTTTCAAGCTGGGCATTTACACTTTTGGCCCTTCGGAGATAAAGCGCTTCTACGCACACGTGGCTACCCCTAAAACTTCCTCCTCGGCCCAGCGCCTTCCCCGGGGCAGGGCCGGCTCCATCCGAGGACGGGACACCGGGCGAGGTTACCTGGAAGGACTGCTGGTTGACCAGGCTGTAGACGAGGATGAATCCCTGCCCGTTCTTGATGTAGAGGTCGCGCATGGAGGCGAACTGCTCGGTGCCCGCCGTGTCCAGGATCTCCAGCACCGAGGGGGACGAGTCCACCTCGATCTCCTTGCGGTAGAAGTCCTCAATGGTGGGGTCGTACTTCTCGATGAAGGTCCCGGTGACGAACTGCACCGTCAGGGCGGACTTCCCCACCCCCCCGCTGCCCAGCACCACCACCTTGTACTCCCGCATCGGGCCCCGCTCGCCGCTCCCCGCCGGGCCCGGGCCTAGGGCAGACGGCACCGCGGACCTCGCATAGCCCCGGCCCGCCTCAGGTGAAGGGCGAGGCCCCACTGCTCCCGCGCCGTCTTGAGGGGAGCGAGACCCCCGTCAGTGCCCGGCGCGGCCCCGGCCCCGCTGCGCTCCTTCACCGCCGCGCTCCCGCCATCGCCGCCTCGGCCGCGGGACCCGCCCGCCAGGGCCACCCCCACCCGGAAGGGTTTTGCCGAGGCACCGGAGGCGGCCCCGCCCCGTCGTCGCCGCTCACTTCCGGCGTGCTGCGTCACGGCCCGCCCGAACTGCGCCCGGAGGGGCAGATTTGAGTGTGGCACCGAGGCACTCGCGCTGTGCTGGGGGACAGGTTTGAGTGTGGCACCGAGGCACCCGCTCTGTGACGGGGGACAGATTTGTGTGAGGCACCGAGGCACTGTCCCTGCCCGGCCCCCAATATGGCGGCCTTAACATGGCGGTCGCGGCCGCAGCCCTTCGAAGGGCGGCTCTGTGAGCGGCGCGTTGTCCCTCCACGAGCTCCTGCTCGGCACTTGATAACTTGAACAAAACTCCTTAACAAACTCCTCTCAGCTCCCTGCGGGAAGAGACCCGCGGGGGAGGGGACCCGGGCTGTGACACCGGCGGGTGTCAAGAGTGGGACACCAGCACCGCGGTTCTTCATCCCTGGAAGCCCGCTGGGCTGGTGACAAAGAGGTCACCAAGTTATCAGAGGGATGGAGCACCTCTGATATGAGGAAAGGCTGGGAGAATTAGGATTGTTCAGCCTGGAGATGAGAAAGCTTCGGGGTGACCTAATTGCCCCTTCCAGTGCCTGAAGGGAATTTACAGGAAAGACAGAGACACGTAAGCGACAGGAAAGGGGGAATGGGTTCAGACTGAAAGAGTGTAGATTTAGATTAGCTATTAGGAAGAAAATCTTCACTGTCAGCGTGGTGAGGCCCTGGCACAGGCTGCGCAGAGAAGCTGTGGCTGCCCAATCCCTGGGGGGTCCGAGGCCATCCATGGCAGGCCGTGAAACGAGATCACCTTTAAGGCCCTTCCAACACAAACCGCTCCGTGATTCTGTGAAAGTTGTTACCTCTACCTGCAAGATTCGTCCCGTGGTTTTACACTTCCACAGCTGCCACAAGCCTCGCTGCCCGGCTGCCCCGCGCTTTCCCCGTGCCATGAAACCCCCCCAGAAGCGGCCGGAGTTCCCCGGCGGGGCTCGGGGCTCGGGGCCCGCGGCGGCAGCGCTGACAGCAGGTGTCAGCACAGCACCGGAGCCAGCCCCGCCGCGCCCCGCCGCTGGAACTCCCTCTTGTTAGGAGGAAGCGACTGAAAAGAATCAACGTCTGTTTTCTCTCTAAAATAAAATCCCCCAGTCACTTCAGACCAAACTCGGTGATTCCCACCCGTAGGAGAAGATGCCCTCCAATATAAACGCGTTTGTTTCTGCTGCTCCCTGCGGACTGCAGAATTTCAGCAGGCACGTGTGAGGTGCTGGATTTGTCCCTTTCCCCTTTGCATCACCTGTTTGATTGCAAGTCCAGGGCAGACACAGCTGCCGCGTTGTGCCCATCCTGGGCTTCCAGCAGCCATAGAGAGGTGCCTGGTCAAGGCTAAAACCATCCAAAGGTACTGAGGAGGTGACTCTGCTTGTGGCTGTTTTCACAAACAGCTTTATTTTATTCACTCTCTTTCCATAAAGAGAACATGTCCATTATGGGAAAAGGTCAATGAGGACTTTTGTCCTCCAAAACAAATCTTACTTTTGTTACACCAAATTTGATTCACTCTTCTTTATTAAATGTAAGTAAAAAGCCCTCTCCTTCCTTCACCATTGCCTCCAGAACTGTGTTGTCAAGTGAATTGCTGGCAGGAGGCAGACGTGCCTGGCTGGAAGATTTTTCATGTGGCTGGTGAATCAGCTTGAAAATGTAAAAAGGTGAAATTAAAACAGGCTGCCTCCTACTTTAACCCCATTAGAAATCACGAGTTTTTGCAAAGTACCTTAATGCACTCAGGGTGCTCGGGATAAAGGAAAGCCGCAGTTGCTCCCAGAGGAGCTCCCATCTAATTTTAACCATGACACAATCGGCGACAGTGACAAATGGGGGGAGGGAGAAAAGGGGCAAGGGAGGATGAGGGTGACAATAATAAGATTACACGGTCACTTAGGTTCATTATGTGCACGTCTTTGTGGCACTGCTGGTCCATTATGTTTGTGATGGGTGGAGGAATGACTGCGGGAGAGGAAGGGGCAAAGAGCACGGTGGGAGAAAAGCCAAATATATTTTTGTGCAATTGACTTTAACCAGCAACACCTCGCACTTGGGCCGAGGGGAAGCACAAGCAGGTGGACACAGGATTGGGAAAATGGATTTTTTTCCCTCCTCCAGTATTGATTTGGATTGCCAAGATTTATTTCCCAACTCACAGCACTTTATACCTGGGCATAGATGCCTACAGCTGAAAAAAAGGGCCGATCTCGAAGTGCACCAGGCTGTTTGTTATCCTTAAGACGAGTCATCCCCTTCATTAAAGAGTTTGCTCAGCTCTTTCACCGCCTTGTGCCCTACCACATATCCCGAGCCACAAAAATAGCTGATGATGTAAAAGGTTTTGAAAGTCTGGATGGGAAGAGCTGCTTCTGCCATAAATGGCCAAGCCCTGAGCCAGCCATGCAGGGCACCTCCTGCCAATACCAGCTCTGCCACTCCCTTGCTATCACCATCCCCTCCCCTGAGGTGCGGCACATCCCGGGTCAAAGGCCTGATTTAATCTCTGCTGCCACTTTCTCCACGGCTCCTGCCAAGGAGAAAGGAGCAGGGCTCAGCCCTCGGTGCTGCCCCAGGAGGGTTTGCCCTTTCTCAGCAAAATAACCTTCCCAAATGAACATCCAGGCAGGATTCAATTGCTGCCAGAGCAGCTCTGTGCTGTTGATGGACTCAGCTGCTCTATGCTGTGCCTGCAGCCAGCAACAATAAAGCAGGCTCTTATTAAATTAACCTGCTAAGACACAGATCCTGCAGGGATGTTCAGGGAACAGACAGATGGCACAAGCAAGGGCCAGGAATAATTGCAATCCCCATCTCACCAATGTGAGAGAAGAATCCTGCAGTCTCACCTCCAGCAGGGAGGTGAGACTGGGACCAGTACCCCAAGAGGTGACAAAGGAGCCTCTCCAAGCCATGGGTGGAGTGAGGAGTCTGGAACATGTCCTGTGGATGCCAGGGTGGGACTGCACCACCCCCCAGCAGCCAAAGCCTCCCCACTGCAGCCACAGTGTGGGTGCTGCGTGGCCGTCACCACCTCTTGTGGGCTGTCCCCCCTGCCATCATCGATCTGCTCTGACTCCCTGTGTCTGCCCAAGCTACAAACCAGGCTCTCCTCTGCTAGGAAGCCTGCAGCAGGCTGCTGAGCCAGGGCAGCAGGGATAGCCCAGATTTCACCTCAGTTACCATCTAGCTGGGGACATCATTTGCGTAAATACATGCAAAACCAGCTTAAGACCCAGTGTCCTTTCTTCTTTGCCTCTTCCAGAGGTTTTGCTAATCCACTTATTGTGCCTTATGGTGTTCAGCATGGAAGCTGCAGGGTAGGGACCAGCTCCTCAGGGCTCAAATGGCTACTGGGGCACCGGGGGCTGCTCTCACATGCAGCTCGTTGTGTTACACCAGTCACGTAACTGCAATGACAGCTTTTGATCTCAGCCCTGTCAGGTTCCAGTGAAATGTGTCTTAGGGGTTGCATGTGTCCACCTGGCCCAGGCTCCTAATTCTGGGGCTGTTTCAGAACCTGCAGAGATGCTTTTCTTTTTTGCCAGCTTTTCCTGCCAATGTAGAGATGACTCAGAGGCAAATCCTGAGGACCTTTCTCAGAAATTTCTGATTTTCTGCCATCCCTCAGCTTTTAGCCATTACTTTAGTCGCAACAAAAGACATGATGGTGCTTCAAAAGAGGTAAAGGACATTTTCCAAAGCAATTACTAATTCTGAAGCAGAAGTGGGGCTGCACTGAAATATAATTGATACAACAAGGAGACTTGGGATTTCTGGGAGAAGCATCTCTCCTTGGCTCACAGACACGGTACCAGATCACCAGCCATTTAGAAGAGCTTGGCACAGGAGCTGAACAGCACCACAGGGGAAGATGCTGTTGCTACACCCAGCCACAGCCACACTCACTGCCTGCAGCCCCTCACCTCCCCACCAGCCCTCTCTCCTGGTTATCCCCTCTGATGCTGCATCTCCTGCCGGCAGGATCAGCCTCCGAGCAGCTCTCTGGGTCTCCGGGTGGTGATGAGTCACCGCTCCGTGTGAGGAAGCCAGTGGTGGTGAAGCCAGAAATGTGGTTTCACGGGTCATTCCTCTTCCTATTTTCTCCAGACGTCGAGCTCTCTCCTCGTTGCCCTTCACAGTCCAAGCTGCTGTAATCCTTTCTGCAGTGCCTGGGAAGCGCCTCCGGCGATTGCTCTCGGGTCTGTTGGGCTCACACCGAGCTGCAGCTCCGTGGCTCTCGGAGAGGAGCCTCTGTGTGTGTGTGTGTCCTTCACACACCCGACGGGATGCCAGCACAGCGCCCTCTCCTTGGGTACCACCTTCCACAAATTTCTGCAAAGCTGAGGGGACGGGGCTGTCCTCAGGTTTGCCTTTGTTAAATCACCAACACATGGGACAGCCTCTTCATAGAAATACATATACATACATATTTTAAAGTTTCCAGCCAACAGTAGAGTAAAACTGAAAATACAGCTCCTTAAGGCTAAAAAGCCAGAAGGCAACAGTGAACACATAAATCAAACCTGTTGCTTTAAACTCCAAACAAAAAGAAAGGAGGGGGGAAGGTAAATACTCTGTCAAGATATATTTTTAAGATTTGTAAATATCAATTTTAAATTTATGTCTTACAGAAAGGTTCCCATTTGCTTTTAGAATTCCACGTGTTTTCCCTTTATTATCATATTCCTGCAGCATTTGCAATTCAAATGCTACAGAAATGTGTAACCTTGCTCATGAAATTTGCTGGCCAAATGATGCAGACAACAATTAATTAGAGTGAAACCCCCTGCTTTACTTGCACTGATGAGAACAAGAGAGAAAAAATGTAAAATTCAACCCAAATGGGGTATTGAGGAAATACTTTAATATGATGTTGATCTTAATAAGCAAAACCATTTCTTTCCTCCCTCTTTTTTAGTAAATTGCTTTTCACTTGACAATTTCCTCACAGAGGAGTGACAAGTATTATTCCGAGTCGTTAGTTCCTCCAGGCAGGCCCTGGCGCTGAGCTCATTAAAGCGTGCTGGGTCCCCGGGCGGGCACTGCCAGGTTGTGCGGTGACCTGAGAGCAGAGCACCCACTGCCTTGTGCTGTCCCCAGCCCTGGGACAGGCGGTGTCACCTCGTCTTCGTGGCTCCTCAGTGCCTTGGGTGGGTGACACGGGGACATTTCTGTTGGAATACTGGTGGCCCTTTCCTGGAGCATCACTCCTGGCCGGCATGGGATGCACAATATCTGAGTTCTGGCAGCACTCACGGCGTGTGGGAGATTCTTCCCAGGTGGGCAATGCCACTGTCACCAAATGCTGCAGGGTGGCACATCCCACTTGATTTTAGAATCATAGAATATCAAATCAGAATATCACAGACTATCTTCCTGGCATGGCCCTGTTCCCCATGCTGAGGACACTCACTTTCCCATCCATCTCTTTTCACCAGCCACACAAACACATCAGCAGAGAGTCCCTGCGCCTGGCACATGTCCCCACATGGCCTCCCTGCACGTCTTGGATGAGATGCCTCCAGAGTTCAGCCTGAGGCCAGAGGGAAAGGCTTTCCATAGCAGTGCAGTGGCAGAGCCATGGGCAGTGGGAGCCAGGCAGAGCTCCTCCCCAGGCTGCCTTTGCCAGCAGCCAACAAACCGTCTGCAGAGCAGGAACACGGCGAGCTCATTATGAGACACTTGATCAGCTTCCCTATCAAGGGAGGCTGATGGGACAAAGCTGTGTGTCCTCCACACCAGAGCCTGTCAGCTCTCCTGGAAAGAACACCTGGCTGCTTGGACACAATCCAGACACCAGCAAGGGTCTTCATAACACCCTGGAGAGCTGCAGCCTGGATGACATGTGGCATCCATCATCATCATCCAAGGGAGCCAAACCAGCAGACCTCAGAGGCTGACTGCTCCAGGAGCCTGGGAACCAAGGGGTTAAAGTGCTTGGCCAGGGAAGGTCCTGGGAGGAGAAAAGCAGTGAGACTGCTTAATTAGAGTATTCAAATTAGATGGGGTTGCAAAGCAGTTAATTTCTCAACTTGAAAAAAACCAAAATTAATATTTGCCAGCCAGGATCAGAAGCAGTGGGAGCCATTGACAGCTTTGCTGGGGCTCCTCATGCTGGGGAGGACTCCAGAGGTCCCTGCCATAATTACCTGCAGTCTTTAGTATTTTGTTCTGCAGTTTATGAACTTGCTTGAGCATTTTGTGGATAAAAGGTGGTGATCTAAACCCCAGCTGTATTTCTGCTTAAAGAAGCAAAGGGCTGCTGCCTCGCATTGCAGTGTGACACTTTGGTGTTTCAAGGAGTCTCCTAATTTGCACAGTCTGGAGAGGATCAAACCAGTGGCTGGTGCTCCCTCCCAGCCTCCAGGAACAGGCAAGCAACTCCCATGCCTGCACAGATGGACCAACAAACAGCCCTGCCTGGACCGAGCCACCCCTCCCACCGAGGGCTCACTGCCTCATTGATCCACAGCCATGGACACCTCACTGTCAGCAGCCCCTCAGCAAGTCCAGCCATGCCAGTGCCAGGGAGAGGATGCTCTTCCCTCTGTCTTGTGCCACAGCTCCAGTGTGGGAATGTGGACTTGGGATGCTGTGGAGACAGTGCCAGGGCTCATCCCTTGGTTAGTCCTTGTCCTGTGGGCTGACAGCTTTCCTTGCTCTGGTCCATCTGCCTCACCCCTCAGGCTTTTCTCATCTGCTTTTTTGCTGGTTTAACATTTTGTCTAATATTTAATCCCATGCCAAATTCTTTCCCATCCTCTTAAAATTCTGAAATTCTCTAAATTTTTTTCCTTGTCTGCATAATTGAGAACCATCTTGAATCCCTCTGTGTTCAGACTTCATACCTTGTGCTGCCACCACTATGTTCCAATCACTTAAACATGAGATCTTTGCATATTATTCCTGTGGAGACAAATTTTTGCATGTTCCCTAGAAAGAAAGTCATCCTCCATTAGCAAGTGCTTTGTGGTGAATGAGAGGGAACATCACAGCAGGAGCAGAGGCAGCAGTGTGGAGTCCCACCCTGCACTGTGCCTCAGAGTGATACTGATGTCTGAGACAAGCTGGGATTTCTTTTCCAGCAATATCTTTGCTCTTCAATGGCTGTGAGTGAAAGGCTTTGACACCCTCCATCAGCACAGCACCAGGTGAGGGCTGGCACACGGTCCCTGCCACCCTCCCTCTGGCAATGCAGCTGCCACTGCCCCTGGTGCCACCCACCAAGTCTCAGCACAATGGGAAGGGAAGGAAAAAAGCCACTTCCCCCTGCACAGACACATTACACCAAGAGCAGAGAAAATTGATCTCTGGCTGCTGAGCCTCTCTAGCACTTTGTGTTGCTGAAAGGAATAATCAAGCCTGGCCCTGGAGAAGGCAAAGACAGAAAGGAAATAAAAGCTTTCCCTGTCTGATGATTTCTCTCTGGCGCTGGGGCCCTCCCTGGGGGCCCCAGTGGTGGTTTTGGGAGAGGCTTTTGCTCTGGGGCCTGGTTTAGCAGCAGATCCACAACAATCCCACAAAATTTTGCTTTTCCTGCTCACTCGGCAGGTCTGAGGGAAAGGGGAAGAGGCTGCCAGGGCTCCAGGCTGGGCCCCCAACAAGGGGGCTGCCACATGCACTTACACTGGGCTTGCCCAGGGATGTCACTTGAGCCACAGCACAACTTCTCTCCTGTCCTTCGTGTAGCAGCCATGGTGTGATGCAGAAGCCTGGCTTTCTCCAGGTTGTGGCCCTCACAACAACTGCAGGGGTTGGAGTTTGGGGACAAGGATCGAAGTGTTGAAGTGCCACTCATGAGGCTGAGCAGGGGGAGAAGGCTCCTCCCTTGCCCTCAAGCCAAGGGTTGAGCTTTGCCCTCCACAAGAGTGTGGGCCATTTGCCACAGCCCATCACCAGAGGCACAAAATCTGTATCTAATACTCTGTTGGCTCAACAATTACCAGATTAAAAGAAAAATCCACACTGAAAGGGGAGTCCAGAGGCTCCTCCTGGCTCCCAGCAGCACATCCTGAGCTGGCCCAGCCCCAGCTTCAGCTACTTACAGTCCAGGGGACACGCATTTCCACAGGCAGCCCCCTCAGCCCCATCCTTGCCAAGCTGTCCAAGAGCTGGGGATAGAGCTGTGGCAGTCTCAGACTCCTGTGAGTAGGGGTGTGGGGGCACCATCACATCCCCACACTGGTCCAGGGAAGCTGACTGTCCCCTCAGCCCCAGGTAAGTGCTGTCTGAAGGATACCCCATCGTTTGGTGCCCTGTGGAAGATGCAGGTTGGTGAGGCTGCAGGTGGGAGAGGCAGAGGAGGAGGAGGAGGAGGTAGCAGCTCCCAGGGCAGATCTCTCCCAGCTCCTGCTCTGCAGCCCTGTGCCAGGACCAGCCAGGCTGGCTGGCGGTGGGCGTTCGTGACTCATGATCCCTGATCACCATCCGATGACACATTTACTGCCAGCAGGATGGGCCTCCCGCCAGCACAGCAGCCCTGCAGCCTCACAGGAGGGTGGCTCGGCTTTGCCAGCAGCTGTGCTGGTAGAGACGGGTGGGGAGGTCACCAGCTGCAGCCCTGGGATGGCACACCCTGTGGTACCCCCTGGCTGGGTGGTAATGGGGGCAGACCAGGACCCTCTGTCCCAATGTTCATTGTGGGAGCACTGGGGCAGAGATGGAACCTGGCCAGGGCCAAGCGCAGCAGGCCTTGGAGCCAGCCCAGCTCCCTCACCTCCCACAGCACCCTCCCTGCCTGCCCAGAGAGCTGGCTCCCAGCAGCGGGCACGGTGACAAATGCCTTTAGAACATTCTTTATTAAGTGAGAAATCTCACTGCACTCCCTATGCCAAGCCCTAATACAGTGCAGACCTAAATACAGCACTAATGCAAAAGCTTAAAGGATTTCCCATAATTGAGCAAAGCTGGCAGAGGGGCGAGACCCTGGTGGGGGGAACTGCAGCCACCTCCCTCCTCAGGGTGGGCTACCCTCAGTCTATCCCTACTGGTCCAAGTGTGGTCACAACCCCCACCCTTGGACTGTTCAGTGTAGAAAATTAAAATCTTCCAAGGCCTCATCCTCCCCAGCTCAGAGCCCCAAGTTGCCCTCATTACTCTCACCCAAATCCCCTTGATTTATGCAATAGCACCAGCAGCATCGTGATGTGTGACCTGTGCGTCACCCGTCCTCCTGCTGCCAGCACTGCTGGGGCCCTGCCTGTCCCAAACCTCCCTGAGGGTCACAGCAGGGCCAGGGCAGCAGGACTGGGCACATCCATCTTCCAAAGCACAAGGGATGCTCCAGACAGGGGAGCTGCAGAGCCAGCACCTGCTGCTCCTGCACACCCCAACCTCAATGGGGTATGGGTGGCCACCAGCACCCTGCACCCCAGAGAATACATGGTCTTACCTTGGTACTTCCTCTGCCTTGGCACAGCCACACATGGCTCTGAGAACAGTGATGGGAATATCCTGTGTCTCCTCACCAGCACGGCAGAGCGTGACCCTCGGGCAGGCTCACCCCACGGGGCAAGTGGCTGATGGCTTTGATTCAGGCTTCTGTGGGGGAAAGCAAAACACAGTTTTCTTCAATAAGAGTTTTCCAGAAGCTTTACAAAGCACAAGCACCTTTGCTTTGGTACAGCCACATGCAGCCCAAAACACCCCCAGCGCCCCTTGATGTGATCACCAGGAGCTGTTCACCAGTGGGAGTCCTGCCAGACATTCAGGTGCTACTGTGCTGCAGGTGTGGGGGCAAAACTGGGGGCTGGCAGGGCTGTGGGGCAGGTGAGGTCATGGCCACAAAGGCCTCACGGCCATGGGGAGCACAGGACATGCAGGAACTGCAGCAGAAGCACTGCCATGGAGATGGGCTGAGGGTTGGTGCTGTGAAGCATTAAAGCAGAACTGTGTTGATTACAGACACAGGCTCCGAGCACACGCTGGAGGGTGGGAGGCAGCAGCTCCCTTGGGAAGGCTCTGATAACATTTACCAGCAAATCATTTACACAAACCATGGAGCAAAGCAGAAATACCTCTGTGGAGCCCAGCTGTGGCTGTGAAGAGAGAAATGGTGCAGCAGCACCGTAGCAGGGCCTCCTGCCTGGCAGTGGGGATCTTCCTCAGGCAGGAGGTGAGGTGTCACAGTGCCACCCCCTCGGTGAGGTGTCACAGTGCCATCCCCTCGGGGCTGGATTTACACGTTTGATCCAGGGGAAGGGCAGTGGGAACAGTGGGGCAGATGCCAGGGCACGTGCTGCTAAATAGACTGGCAGAGCCACACTGAAAAAGGCAAAAGGAGGAGGGAAGGGCAAAGCAAACATCTTCTGACTGAGCCAGGCCTTGCTGAGACCCATCAGAGCTGGGTGGCTCTCCTCCAAGCCTGTCCCCATGGCCTTCAGGCTGTGGCTTTTTCTGTCTCCCTGTCCACAGACAGCTCAGAGGCCTCCCAGCCCCGTCACAGGGATCCTTTGTTGGCATGTGCTGCCATCTCAGAGATGTACTCAAGGCACATCTCCCCTGGCCTGGAGGAGGCACCTGAGTCCATTGTCTGCAGTAACAGCTCTGAGCACAAGTGAGAGGGTGCAAGCTGCTCCTCACACTGCCCTGCACTCTGACACGACCCCTGCTAGGGAGAGTTAAGGGCTGCTTGTGTTGGAGAGCATATTTTAGATCCACAACTCCTTGGGGATTAGCCAAAAATTTCTCCATTCTCTTATTTCTCATAATAAATAGATCAAATTGATCTATTTATCCAGCACTAAGACCAGATTGAATAAAAACTGGCTTTGGACCATCTGAATATGGAGCAAGTCTTGAACAATTTAATTTTTCCCATGTTCCCCACTGAAGCTTGAACAGCCAAAGAGCTAAAAGAGGTTTTTGTATGAAACTTCACTTTCCTGCACAAACAAGCCCCAGTGAAAAAGTAGATGGGCCAGGTGCTGCAAGACTTCAAAATGACACAGGCTGTAAATAGAGCATCTTGAATAATTTTGGTCAGATCCTTTAATCCAACTCCACCTATAAAGCAGTTTGCAGCAGCTCCTCCTGTAACTTCTGCAAATGGGCCCCAGGTAAAATGCAACATCCCTGGCCCAAGGATGCTGTTTGGCCGTGAAACACAATTTAAACTCTCTTGTTGATTGACTACCCTCAATTTTCAGTGCTAGTGTGGGACTCCAACCCCCAACCTCCTCCATGGGGGAGGCTTCTGAGCAGAGCTGGTGTCTCCAGGCAGCCAAGGCCCAGCCATCCCACATTCCATAAAATGCATCACTTGAAAGCCCCTGTCTCCATCCTGCATGGAAAGAAAGCCAGACCAAAGCTAGCAATAAAAATTATGAGTAACCATTCAGGAAGGATCCCATGCTTCCACATCAATTGCCTAGAAAAGTTTCAGTTCCACTTTTTTTTTGATCTTAGAAACAATTCAGACATTTAACTGTGCCATCAGATGAGGCAGGAGTCATTTATAGAAGAAAGCTCTAAGTGGCCTTGACACACAAATAGAGTCAATTAACCTGCAAAGAGAAGGCAGGGGAACAGGCTGATGAAAAAGGAGCAGTTATGTAATTTGTCCTGGGCTCGGTCTGTCTGTTCTCAAAGTCAGCAGGTTGTCCTACTGGGGATGAGGAGCAGTGTCTGCCCAGCCTCCCCTGACAGTGCCTCCTTGCCACCACTCGTGCCCTGAGCAGCTCTACTGCACCCACATCCCCTGAAACACATTCTCAAACTCCTAATCCCTCCCCCAAGTCCCAAGAGTCAGATTATTAAACTCCTTTGGGAAAACAGCCAAGGATCCCTCCCCTGCTGTGAGGGGACTCCCTCGTGCTGGCAGCAGACTCCTCTGGCTGCACCATCCAGGCTCACCCATCACACCGTGTCCTGTCACAGCCGTGTCCCGTCACGGCCGCCTGGGTGCCGAGGCTGCACCGCACTCGCACATCACAAGGGCAGTTACTCACATCCTCGGGGCTCCCGACGTTGTCCTCTGCTGCCATGAGCTGAGTGACGCTGTGGCCTGGCACGGCCACGTGTCCTGGCTCGGTGCCTCCAGCCTAAAGCCTTGATGGAGCAAGTGGTGACGGCAAGCCAGTCTAAGGGTAAAAGCCCCTCTGGCGCAGTGCTATTGGTGAGAAGGTGGTGACCAAGCTGGCCTCACTGTTGAGCAATTTTCTTACATCTAAATCTACGCAACATTACAGAAAGGACAAACAAGCTCATCAAGAAGCAATTTTCTCTTGCAGCAGCCTAGACCCAGCTCAGCCAGGGTGGCTCCAGACTGGTGAGAGGCAGCCCCAGTTTGTGCTGGCCAGAGGCGCGAGCCTGGCCGGGCAGCCCGGGATGAGCTGGGCATTTGGAAGAGAGCTGGGGAATCCAGGCTGCTGCCAAAGGGGAGCTCACTGTTGTATTATTGCACTGGGACATTCAAAACGGTATCTGACACGAATGCTGAAAGAGAAAAATTAATACACACACCACTGTTCTACAGAAGCTGCAGGCCTTTGAATGGGAGTTGATTCATTCTTCATGGTTATCTTCAAATGCACAGCTCTGATCTCCTCTCTAATCACATCACAGACAGGGTCAGAAAGGATGCATGGAAAAACACAAGCCAAGCAGACCACATCACATGTGTCTCCGAAGGTCTAAGGCACGAGAGAAACCAAAAGGCAGCATCTGGAAAGTTTTACTTTTTATTTTTCTAAAATACAAATGTCTGTCTTGTGTTAGTAACTTTAATATGATAGGCCAAATGCATCCAGTAAAAAGGAGGCACTGGCTACAGAATTCAAAATACTGAAGATATTTTCTGGAAAGAAATTTATTCTGTTGATCTACACTTCAGATATAACATTGATTCAAATTCATTAGTTATTATTTTTACATCAGAATCTTTGAAGTTTGGGACTAATAAACTGGAACTTGAAAAGTTTTTAAAGTAAACTCCTATTAATGTGTAGATATGGATCCATAAAAAACATAACCAAGAATTTTATACACTTTATTAAAAGATCAAAAAATAAACAATAACAATATAGAAGTAACATACTAAAATGAGTAGCATTATGCACATTTCTAAAGCACGTACAAGCACTACAGCAATATAATGTGGCAAAAAGAAACATAAATTCAAAGCGTACACCCTGTTGGTAGCAGTTGAGGGAATGAACTATCCTGTTATGGAACTGAAATACTGCATTAACCTACGCCTGTCTGGATCCAATGATATTTTAATTTCTTACAATTCCACAGGGCTAAGTGTATAATTTGTATATATTTTCTAAACTATTCCATTAAATTGATATCTAGTGTTTCCCTTACTTTGTTTTACCAGAAATGCCTATGAAAAGAAAAATGTGCTTCAAAGATCTACTTTACACAGTACAGTATAAATGTTTTTATATATTTAAATTAAAAATTGACAATTTAGGAGAACATTCTCTCTTTGATTTTAGTGATTGCCTAAAATACAATTCTCTATTTATAAAAAAAAATAGTGATCTTTTGTCAGGTGATGTAATAAAGGGTGAGGAGTCGGTTCATTTTCATGATCTAAAAAAAAAATTAAAACAAAGCTAATTGGAAAGAAAAAAAATTTCCCATAATCCAATCTAAGAATGGTCTTATCATCCCCTCATCTGCTAGGATACAAAAGCCATGGCAACAAAATCATTTGGCTTCCACCACTATCAAATAGCATCTGTGTACAGTAATAAAGAACTGGAACCTTGTAATTCGGTGTCAGGTAATTCTCTCTGTTGTGTGTTTGGAAAAATAACTTCATTTTATTTAACAGTTGTGTTATTTTGCATGTTTAAATATCTCCTTTGAGAGGCATATAGAGTTATTTTTGATGATAGAGGATGTCAGTAAAGATCACTAGCAAAGATTTTAGGAGTGTTGTCACGATCATGCTCATACCCCGACAAAGTTTGACCAGCTATGATTCATTTCACATAGTGCAAAATATTTTTCTCTCATAATCCTAGAAATGAGAAAGAACTTGATTATAGAAACTGATGATGGCAAAGGGAAGCCATAATCGTGTGGTGGCTTGAACTAGCTGATTATTTCGTATTAGAATCTAGGTTATTATATAACACCACGGAGAGACGCAACATCTGATTTTTCCTCATTTTAAAGACCCTGGGGCTGTTCCAATTCAGCAAACCACCACTTGCACAGCCCCGTGGTGCAGAGTGGGCTGGCTGGGCACACACTGGCATCGCCAGGGGTCGGGAATGCTGGCCAAGGAACAGCTCTTGGGCTTGGCAGCAACAGCTCAGCCTCTAACCCTGGGGCATCCAGCAAAGGGTGACAGTCACATCGGATGCCACCTCCCACCAGCTCTGCTCTGGGGGACTTGCCTCGCTGCTCGAGTCAGGACCAGACTAATGGCAAAACCAGTTACTTTTCTTAAGCACAAATGGGGCTTGGGTTTTGCAAAAAAAAAGAAAAAAAAAAATCCAACAAAAACCGAAACTTGTTCCAATCAAAAATAAATGGGTCAACACAGGCGCTTCAGCTGCTCCAAAATCCCCTAGCACTGCAGAGTCCCAGCAGTACCAACACAAACAGGAACAAGAGGCTGCTCACTGAGAGGCTTTGCTCTCCTTTGGTGGCAACTCAAAGGGGGTTGTTAGTCCCAGCCTGGAGCACCCAGCTGGCCACACTTGCCACCAGCCTCCACCTCCCTGTCCCAGCAGCACTACCATGTGCCTCTCAAATAACACCATGGCTGTCACACAGCAGAAAGAACTGGTCCCAGATAATTCCAACCCATTCCTGTCCATCTATGGCTCACTAGCTCCTTCCATTTTGTTACCTTGCCCCAAAAGTTTAAAAAAAAAAAAATCAAGAAGTTGTGACATTTCAAATTCACTCCGGGATTTAAAACACTCGCCACAATGACAGTCACCTCCCACAGATAAACACTTCCAGACAGAAATAGGATTAGGTGCTAGGAAAAATGTGTGTGTGCTGCCATGGACCTACCAGTCCTAATAGGATTCACTGAGAACACAACCTATCAGAAACATGACCTGGGGTGTGTTTGAAAATGTAGGCTGATTAAAAAAAGTAATTTGAATCTTTGCTAGTGACCTTACTAATTAATTCCACACCGTTTCCCATTCTCTGTGCTGCAGGTTGGAGCTGACCTGTTATCAGTCTGCTGTATAATAAGCTATGGCAAACTACAAAGCTTTTACAACAGCAAAGCAACATCATGCTTTCAGATAAGTTTTATAGCAAAAAACTCCTCCTTTTCAAAGCCTTAGTAATACCTATCTCTTTTACAAACTTTTCCTGTATTATTACAGACTTTTTATATTCAAAATAAGTTCCAAGGATTTCTTTCGTGGACTATGTACATAAGTGCAAAAAAGGTGTGTCTCACACATTCGTACACTAACTGAATCAGTTTAACTGCAGCATATTTGTATCTTCAACACTGTTACGGGGTCATTCCACAATATTTTTTTTCTTATGTACAGTTTTTGCTAATATAAATTAGTATTAAAATAGTTATATGCTTAATTATTTAGCCCTGATCGTAACGTAATCATGTGAGTGTTCAATTTCTGGAGAAAAGAAAATTGCAGGCAAAGCTACAGTACTGAAACTGATTAATTCTGAATTCCCACCTTGTGAATGGATGTGAAATGAAAGCAAGACCGGTCACTACGCTGTAAATACAGGCTGCTGTGTTTCCGAAGTGA
The DNA here is from genome assembly GCA_013399945.1 of Ploceus nigricollis. Lineage (NCBI taxonomy): Eukaryota > Metazoa > Chordata > Aves > Passeriformes > Ploceidae > Ploceus > Ploceus nigricollis. The sequence continues at coordinate 1,491,221 of VXBC01004684.1, read as the reverse complement.
AAATACTGTGGAATAACCCTTGCCACACAACAATTTCTACAAGCTATAAAACCTGACTCTAAATCCATGTGTTGTAAACTTCTTGACTGAAAAAGTGACCTTAAAGACACAAATTCAGCGTTCACATGGGACTTTGGGATTTTAAAAATATTCAATCATATCTTTATCTGACAGTATCGAACTGTACCTTTAACAAGCTCATACTGTTACACATCACTTTTAATTTACATGTGAAAATTTCACAAATAATGTATACAAAGGTAGCCATGTTGTAGTTTTGTTGCCATAGCAACAACAACTTAATATAATTAGTTAACAATGAATCTATCATTGTAGGAGTTACATACAAAGTTAATTTTGTTCTTAAACTGTAAACTATACAAACTAGTTATGGACTGTATTCTATACCTTACCATGCTTCAGTGTTGGTTTAGAATATAACTAAATGGGCTGAATACATGTATTAAAAATTTTAAACTTTCTCTAACTCTCCTTCAAAATTAAATTCATTAGTTACTAAAGATATCAAAAAAAGCAATAATGAAAACCTTAAAAACTAATGGTAGAGAAATGAAAATATATGACATGAATTAATGCGTTGTAGCCTAGTAACAATGAGTTGTAGCTCTATTTACATTTGGATTAGGCTATCAACTATTTTTTTTTTTAAAGTTATTACAGTCTTTAACATACAGTATATACTCTAAGGCCTTCAACAGGCACATGGTAAAATCAGGTCAATATCAAACTAAATCCATTCAACAGGAATGGGAAATTAGATTTTCCTCATAAATTTCACCTTTTTCAATTTTCATGTCTGTGAAATGTACAAGGGATAAACAAAACGAGGACTCCAGTTTCTCAATCGTTGTGTACCCGGCGCGTCCTAGAGCTACTCCTACCGCGCCAGCCCGAGCCAGGCCAGGGGACGTCGCCGGCACACGCGTGTCCCGCTCCGGCCACCTGTGCCACCAAGGCGCGCCCGGCTCCGGTGCCAGCTCCGCAGGGTCCCCGCTCCAGGGGACAGCGGGAGGAGCAGCAGGACCCCGGCCCAGCCCTGCCGCCCCTGGGGAGCGCCCGAGCGCGGAGCGGGGCGGCGGCCGGAGGAGAAGCGCGTCGGGAACCTGCGCGGGCTGCCCGGGGAGGTAACGGCTTCTAGAACGTTGCGATGCAAAAATACACAGTCAAAAATCATCAGCTAAAAATTTCCAACTAAAAAACACGGCTGATTGTGAAATCATGTTCCAAATTACTAAAAACACTGTATTTAACAAAAATAATCTTAATAGTTTTATGAATCCATTTTATTTTAAATCCCTCTTTTATTGTCTGCTTATGTTACAGTTTAGTAGTAGTATTTTTTATTGAAACTACTAACAACCTTTTTTCGTGAAAATGATCAATCTCAGCTTTCATTTTCCCTCTGCATGACCCGTTTTATCCAAGTTTCAGCATTTCTTGCATATTGTTTGCATAAGGCTGAGAGAAATGGACAAAGAGAAATAACTTTGGATAAATAAAAAATATAGGTTCATGGAAAGTGGGAAGCTTATAAAAATGTCACTAAAATTATATTGATTTAAACAAACTTACATACATCTCTTGTCAAATAAAGGATGATATTCATGCTTTTATGACATTTGTTTAGAGTCACTAACTAGCTCGGTGACTTTGTAATAGTCTATTTAGGAAATTTATAGTCTGGCGACTGGTTTTTTTTCTTTTCTTTCTTGAACAAAGAAAATTAGAGCAAGTCATTGCACAACTAGTTTAAATAGTGCTACCTCAAAATGGCATTTTTGCCGAGATTGTTTTGAATTTGGTGAAGTTTAGTGCTTCAAGCTTTTCTTTCCTTAAACTCATTTACAAATTAACTCTAAATTTGCCAGCAATATAAAAACTGTTGTGGCACCTAATATAACTACCCTGAACATCCCTCATTGGACCTCTTTAATAAAAAATAATCCTTAAACGCCTTTTTTTTCAGTGCTTTAAATGTGACATGAAAACAGCTGTAGTCTAGGTTTACATTCTATGCACATCTATGCCAGATGTTTTAAGTCGATAAATAAAATAGGAGGTTACATCAAAGTTTCAAGATATACAAAAATCCATTTAGCACTGAAAAAATTTCAACCTCCTTGAACTCATAAAGCCATACAAGCTTGAATGCATCCTTTCTGGCTTAAGAAGATCAGCTCTGTTCTTTGTTGAGGCACTGGCACAGGTTGTGCAAAACCCATTTTGATACACAAATAATTTCAAACAGGAAGTACTCAAATCCACTTTTTCCACTAACAATGTTATGGTTTCGGGAAACAGAAACACAGTGGTGAAAAGAACAGGTTATGTGGTCGCCAATACCAATGAGAGTCACTGATTTCAGGCCACCCCACTGCTTGTGAGCACAGATGGCTGGGGAACATCCATGGACACAAGCGACTGTCAAAACTCAGGGTCCATAAAGGAGGTCTTGGGGGGATGTTTTTTTTCCCCTTTCTATCAGGGTTTGGTTCAAAGTCTGCTGAATTGAACAAAAAGATTCCTCAAGGCCTTCTTGAGCTGGGCTCCTCAAAGGTTCGTGCTATGAGTGAGTCTCCGTGGGCAGATAGTCAGAGCCAGCCCTGGGGTGCATAGGCTGCACCCTGAGTGTGCCACCATCACTCGTGGCCCATGGAGATACACATCTAGCAACTGTCTGTGCTCATACTGCAGGAGAGGGGGCAAGGAATATCTAACCAAGGCCAAAGAACTGGGAAAAGAGAAGAAAATCTGGTTGTCTGAATTTGGCACTCTACAGGACCACTCTGAGCTCGGGGTGGTCGCCCCTCCAGATACTGTGAGCTGGCCTCTTGTTTGATTCTCTTTCTCCTTGTATGGAGTTTGTGGATTTACAGCAGCAAATCCACCTCTTCCATAATGCCAATGATACTGTAGAGCTATGATAGGGATGAATTTGGCGGTATCCTCAACCAAAATGCATTTCTGCAGCCAGATTGTTCAGCAATGCAGCATAACGACAGGCGGGGCTGTCCAGGGTGCACGGGCTGAAATGGTTTTATTCGTGCGTATGAAAAGGAGGTATTGAGAACTAGCCCTTGTTGTGCAACAAACATTGCTCTTGATCAAGTAGAAGGTGCCAAAATAAATCCACTGACCGACAGGAACTCCATTAAGACAAATGTTTATCTTCAGCAGAAAGCTTACGCTGAACTTTTTGCTGCTTTGTTACTGCTGTGTTTGCTTTAAAGGGCCAGAGATCACAGGGCGGAGGTGGCGGGGGGAAATAATCACCCACTTATGGAAAACGGTGATTAAATAAATGAGGCATGCTGACAAAATTTCAACAAGAGACACATATAAGATTTCAGGCCAAAATGTTTCAGCATGCTTGGTGGAGACAAGCCCCAGGGCTCGGTGCTACCCAGCCTGGGCTGAGCCACGGCCCCGGGCCCTCCCCAGCCAACGGCTGGCACCTGCTCCTCTCCAATGCAATGAGCTTTTGCCCAACTGAAGCTGTCTCACTCCACCACCATTTTTTTGTTTTTTGTTTCGACTGCACCATGAGAACAGCGAGAGAGATTGTGCGCCGTTTGCAGCTGAGAATGCACTTCAATGGACAACAGAGCTGCAGAAATCCCTTGATGCTTACTCCTGTCTGAGCAAATTGTTCCTGTCCCCTTATTGAGCCTGGGCTTTTGTGTTTGATTTTTTTTTCCAAAAGTTTCCAGAATCAGCTCATTGTATTGAAAGAAGAACCCTGAACTGGACTAAAATGACAGCTGTCCTTTCACATCACTTGTACTAAAAATTTGGAGACCATCTGAAGGCAAGTTTTAAATGATAAAAGGAGCATTTAACATAAACAACTTTAGCTGACATGAACAGCAAAATCCAGCAAAGGGCAAAACATTCTGTGTCGAGTTTTTCAAGCACGTAATTCCTGTTTCCCACAATAACATTTTTAGTAAAAAACAAACAAAACCCCATAAAACCTACAGTATATGAAAACTTAAGACATAACAATAATGAAAAAATGGTACTGAGTATACTTGATAATGATGTACACTTTAAAACAAATCAATAGACTATGATGTAAACAAAACAGTAAGATAACACTTTAAAAACAAGACAAACATTTATCCATCGATAGTATACAGTAAACCAACAGTCCGCTGTGCAGATGCACTTATCATGATGGTAGTCATAAAATGATTAAGTGTGTTAAAGTAATGTGTTATAAAAGTCTATTATAATTTCCTACTTGTATATCTCATATAACAGAGCGCTGTTTGTTAATTGTTTCTATAGTGCTTTTTTTTTTTTCTTTTTTTTTTTTGACATTCCCATTGATCAGTTTTTGGTTAACATGTAGGCTGCAACAGGCTTACTGTAGAGGTGGTAGAGAATGATAGAGGGAAGAGGGGAATATATACAGAAAGGCCATGCGCAGCTTCCCACCAAGAAGTCCTGGTGCTCCATAATTTTACTGTTCAGAATTTCAACATGGTCTGCTGCAGGGGAAAGAAAAAAACAACAACAAAGAAATAGTGAGAAGTTAATACATCTATATTTTAAAAGTCATTCTAATACATTCACATCCTCAATGTGTTGCCCAAGAAGTTGTCATCAGTGTGTTGCAGACAGACATTTTATTCCATTAATTTTCTAACGTAGGGAGAAATTGCCAATAACACACTTGGCATCCTCTTAAATCTGCACATATGACTCTCTTTCACACAATAACAGGACAAATAGTGAAAGAGGGAGGTGAACAAATAACAGTCTTGATTTTTGGATGGGATGCCAAGTAGAGGGTGGCTAAGGAGAGGGCCAAAGGAATCCCTGATCTGTGTTAGCTCGTTTCCTTTAGACAGCCACATTAAATCTGATCCTAAGGATTTAGGCAACTGAGCCCAGAGATAAAACACTGACACAGAAACCCTGTGCTCAGGGGACCCTCTTCTGGGAGCAAATTGCTTCTTTGTGATGTACTCGTGAAAATCCTCCACTGAAGGACCCAACAACTTATCTCCTGCAGAGCTAGACCAACCAAACCGGCTACCAGGACTACTTCAGCCATGAAGGAAAAGAAAAACATCTCTCAGAGCAGCAAGTGTTTCAGTTACCGAAGTCCCACTGAGGGAAAGTCTCCTGAAAAAATGCTGAAAACAATCTTAAAGACTTCAAGATGAAGCTCTTCCAATCAAATAATCTCCTTATTGGGTGGAACGGGCTGGTTTACACATGTTATGGAAATAGGCTAACATGTCATGTCTGTCATTTGGAACAGCAGTACAGTCTAAGCTGAACATTTTCACTAATGTGGATAAGCTTGGTGTCACCCCCCATGAACAGGGTCCACAGCCACAGTTAGCAGGTCATGTATACATATGGTATTTAATTAAGGTCAGTAGAGATAAGGGCCACCACTGAGAAATTAGTTTCTGTTGATTGCTAATAGATATTACAGAATTGCTTGCCAAATTAATTTCCAGTATTTAAGGGCTTGCCTGTAATATGTGACCTAAGGAAGAAATGAGTTTGCATATCTGCATTACCAAATGGCTGCTTTGAGAAAGACCTCTTGTCGAATTGGCTGAACTGCTCTTTACTCTCTTGAGGTAAAAAAACACAGTCAAGAAACTACCCAGAGACTTTAGCCCATGAACATCAGCTAAAACTCACAAAGAAAAGCAATGGAAAAATGACACTGCTGCTATAGCTGTGAAATAGCACTCTGTAACTCCAAGGACAAATTCCTCCATCACTCCCCTCAGAGAAAACTATCATCTTAGGGAAGCCCAGGATCTGCAGGTGGGGTGAAGACTATATTGCTTATGACATTCATTCTGGTCTCCAACCCACCATGAGCCAGGCCCTCTCTGCAGCTGACCAGCAGAGTTCTGCCCAGACCAAGCCAGCCTTGCAGATGCACAGCAGCTGCTGCTGACCCAATCCTGCTTACCCCAGGAAAGAAAATATGTCACTAACAGCAAAAGAGAAGTTACACCTTTTCAGCTGACTCATTACCAGAGCAGTCTTTGCCATCAACACTTCAAATCCCTGAGGCATCTGCAGGCAGCTGGGAGCCGCGCAGAGCAAGAGCAACCTGGAAACAGAGCCATGGGACTGGGGGATGCACAGGGAGGCTGCGACCACCACAACACAGGTATTTGAGACACAGGAAACTCATTATAAACCATGGAGCTGGTCCATGTCTGTGCTGCAGCAGCTGAATTCCTGTTGAGTCAGCAGAGCATGAAGCCAATGGAGTCCCATGGGCTCAGTTCCTCTGCCTGAGCCAGCCCAGTGTTTAGGGGATGCAGTGCCCATGTACAAAACAATTCACCATAAAGAGAAATACCAAAAAGGAACTTACTGTTCTATCGGGAACTTCTACATCTGTGAAACAAACATGCTGCTACTCAGTTCATCTACTGATAACTGGGATATCTACAGCAAAAAAAACAAAGAACACAACACATTAAAACATTGCCTTGAGATCAGGCTGTTCATTCTGTCTTCAGTATCAGGTTAATATGTACATCAGTGTCTTATAAAACAGGATCCACTCCCATGTCTTTATTTTGCTACACTTAAAGTACAATGTAGCTGCACCACTACTGATGCCTTGTGGAGTACCTGGTGATTGTTCTGGGATTTTGACTCCATAGACTACAAGTAAAACAGAAATGCCCTGAAACTATCTGGCTCAAACAGGACTCACACAGCCACAGAGCAACGCTGCACAGGAATTTCTGCTTTCCTCTGATGACCAATACAAGTCTGAGTAAGACCTGCTCTACCTGAAAATAACAACAAAGCACAGAGAAAGACTGGCAATTCCTACTGTGAGCAGTAAAACACTGCCTAGGACTTATGCAGGCAAAACTCCTACTGAAATCCTCATGACCTCACACCAGCAAAAGCCTAGAGGATGCCCCCAGAGATATTACTGGCATTCAGCATGGATAACAGCCTCCTACAGAGCAAAGAGACACCCCGATTTCTTTGCAATAGTTCTAAACCTGAGAGCATGACAAATAAAAATGCGAAAATTAGTCCTGGGGGAAAAATTTTTTAAAAAGTGTTTGAAATGTCTCTGGTCTAACTGGGAGAAGTTGTGTCACACCAAATTATCAGGACGGATCACTAGGACAGGTTGTGCATATACAGTTCAGGACTGGTGCAGAAGCAGCCATCACACTCAGTATCCTCACAGGAAAGTTTTGGAGAGAATTATGGCTCGGCAGACATGCATGGAATCCTGTACACTTATGGCAGTGCTACAATGGCACGTACTGCACATCCAGAGTCCTCTCTGTAGGGATGGGTGACATGCTATTGGCATAAAAAAAACTTCACACTTCACAATCTCACCCCCGATTTTTGGTTTTTTGGGGATTTTTTGGTAGTTTTTAGAGTCCAATTTTGTGGTGGGGGGAGGCCACTTTGTATTTCCACTTCCACTTTCCAGTCCAGAGAGGACAAGCCAAAATACCACAGGGAAGGATGCTCGGGGTGGTATTTCTGCTTGAGACTGAAAGCAGAAGTGCTGCAGGTCTTGCGTGACTCTACACTCGGGAGATTCACCGCCCGTTTTTTGAGGGCCCGGGGGGAGGTGTGTTTTTGGAGGAGAGCCTGCGCCCCTGCCAATCGCCCATCCCTACGCTCCGGCCGGGCTGGTGCCCATCCCGCAGGCGGCAGGAGCGGCCCCTCTCGGATCCCCGGCCTCACGCACACACGCACACGCTGCCTCTGCGCGCCCCAGCCTGCGCCGAGCCGGGCGGGACGGCGCTCGACCCCGCACGGGATCCAGCCCTCGCCCGGTCCTCAAGATCTGAACACGTGAAAGAAAGCCATTGAAAGGGCCAAACCTGATTGGCGGTAGCTGTTGCAGCGAAGGGGACGCTGGTGGCAGGAGTTGTTGCTGCAGACACAGTGGTGGGCGTAGCACCGTGCATCATGGGCACTTTCGGAAGGGAACCATGGAAGCGACATACAGGAGGGTGGAGCGTATATATATTTTGTTTGTTTGGTTGGTTTTATGTAACCATGGCAACATGTGGTGGATTTGGGGGCGTGGCAGGAATCACAGCAACAAGCCATGTGACATCGTCATGAAGGACACATCGGGGCGCAGCATGCAATCACAGTGCAAAGCAAGACAGCGTTGGGAAAAAAAATAAACAAGAGAGAAGGGGAAAAGCCAATTACAATTATAATTAAGGAAAAAACCAAAACATTCTCAACACTTAGTACATTTATAAGCAGAACAATGATGTATTAGACTCCGAGGGCCAAATTTCCAAAGGGGGGAGAGGATGGGTGTGCTAGCAAAAGCCCACGTCAGCTTGCACCCGTGGGGAGTTAGACACAGCCAGTGCACGTTCCTTTGGGTGGGGACATTTTGGCAAGCGCACCCTCCCGCCCACCTGGGAAAGCTTGTCCCCTTCCCTCCCCACCCCGTCCCCGCCAGCAACCAGAGGTACATGATGCACTTTGCAGCGGCTGCCGCAGCCCTTTCACCAGGTTTTCTCGCCTCTCTCTAGCAGGGATAATGATTCGGCACGGGACAGAGCTGGAGGCACGGCAAACGAGCGGTTGGCAGACTGAGCTCTCTCCGTACAAATTCAGCATGCTTCCTTTCCACCCTAATTCTATAGGATTTGGCAAAACTCCCCTCTTGCAGGGTAGGGGGATGGAGAGGGGAAGGGACAGAGGGGGGAAAAATACACAAATGCATCTGAACAGCTACAATTTGCAGGAAGAGCATCCAAAAGGACAACACGGCAGCAGGGAGCTTGGCAGCCTCCTAAAGCTGCATGTCCCACGGAGCACAGTGCTGGAAGGGATGCTCTGGTGCACACACGGGCATCCCCCAAACTCAGGGGTGGTTTGTGGGGCCGAGGAGCCCACAGGAAGGCCCAGCCATCCCCACAAACATGCGGTGGGGAAGCAGACTTGCTTTCCCCTCCACCCCAGCAGCCACGGCCAGCCCCAGCAGGGAAGGAGCGTGCCTGTGGCTGGGAACGCTCCGGCCACGGGATGCTGGAACGTGTGGGTTGGGGTTTCCTACAGGCAGAGATGTATTTGAGGGACTCAGCTTCCCATCATGCAAGCAATGTGTCCTCCCTGTACTATAGGGATAGGCAGGTTCAAGAGCAGAGTGTTTAAGCCATTCATGCCAGAGCTTCCAGACCTCGGAAAGCCTCGCACCCCCCCCAGGGCTCCTGCCTCTCTCCCTCTGGCTAAAGCAGGCACACACCTGGATGCTGGTAGTCTTGCATAACCTTGGCTAGAGGATGAAAGCTCAGCTTTCACCTGCCCTGCTGTGCCCAGCAGCTGTAGACAAGAGGGGAAGGTCCTCAAAGGCCTGCAGAGGTTTAATCAAGACCCAGATGCTGAGCCTGAACAGAGTGGATCCCTGCAGCACTCATGAGCATGTACTCATTGCCTCCCTGCATCCCATGTGCACCTGCAGTGGTACCTCCCTATGATCTCCTGTACCTGCACACCTAACCCTGCCTTACAGAGATGACTCTCCAGCCAGTCCATGGTCCAAATCCTGCTTCTCTTGCTGCACAGGCAGCACCCTGCTCTGGCAGAGGGGCTGACCCCAGATGTGCTCCTCCTTAGCATCTTGTTAAACCAGTCTCCTAAAATATCCTCAGAAGGACAACTGAAAATCCACACTTAAGTCCGCCTGTTGCTTGATACAAAACAAAACAAAAATAAGTCAACAGGATCCTCCCACTTCTATTTCCTTGTGTCAGATGACTTAAATGGGTTGTGAAGACATTTAACTGACAGATTCTTGTCTCTGAAGTGGAACTAAATAGGGGTGGGAACACATCACCTTGGATTCTCTTATTGTTAAGTCACATGAAACACTGCACTGCACAGAAATTAAAAGGGATACAACCATTTAAGCCTTAAAGAAGACAGCAGATAGACAGTCACACCACTCAGCCACCCAGGTTCTCACTGATGCATACTAACTTGCAGTCTCTTTCAGATTAGGAAAAGTTGAGAAGTTTGTGTAGAAAAACCTACCAACGCTTGCAGTGGGTGTCATGCACAGAACTGACCCTGCACACCATGCATTGAAGCGTGGAAAGATGAACAAAAGGGATATTTCATTAGTGAAGCTTCAGTGTTAGATATCACTTTAACTAAAAAGCAGGTATTCTCTTTGCAGCATTCAGTATTTAAGCACATGCAACCAGATTCTGCATATTGGTACATCAATAGTTTAAACTCAGTTTAAAGAGATCATAGCAAACCAAATTAATTCTTTAATTCTTGGGTAGTAGAGAATAAACTCCTCCCACCTTGGTATTAAATTATATGATTGATCCCAGAAATCAGGGTTGTTTGGGATTTTTTGGGTATTGGGTATGCTGATTTCTTTCTGATCGTGTCAACAGAAAACAAATTGCCCTTAGAAGAATGTCACACTCATGTTAAAATTGACTTTCCAAAAGCAATTTACTCCCGCAACCGGGGATTGCAATTCAAAGTCTCTAGTTTAAGCTGAAAGAGGCATTTATTTTTCTGGACTTCAAAAAATTGCAGTGGTGATGCCATTTTCAAGAGACAGCCTGACTCCTCCCTGCCATGGCAACCCATGATGCTGATCTCTCAACAACTGAGCAGGAGATACTAAGAAAAGCAACAGCTCCCTTCCCCTCCCCACAGTGAGAGCTGCGACGTGCCACCTCTCTGCTTTGCCTTCCTGAGCACTGCCAAGGCTGAGCCCAGAGCTGGAGTCTGATGTGTAACATAAATTCATCACAGATCTGTCCTCTGACTGGAAACTTGCTGCTCTGCCCAGCATTAATGTCTTCAGACAGAGCAGGTGCCAGTAAGCAGCCCTGTTATGCATCAGCCCTGTGTGTAATTTCATTGCCATGAGCTCAGTACCCAGCACAGCGAGGGCTGGGCACAGCTGATTTATGTTGCTCCATCAGAAATGCCTGTCCTTATGTCAACTTTGGCAACTGCGACCTTGAGGAAGAGCAGTGTGCAGCCAGCTGGGGACTTGGCATTCCCCAAGGTGTCCGTGTTTCCTGAAGAAGTATTTCACCTGGCACCTGCCAGAGCTGTGGTAAGGTCAGCTCAGCCCAACCCAGCCCCTCCAACGCTTTGCAGAGCACAAGGTAAAAGGCTCTTACTCCATCTCTCCACATGAGAACCCACTTCTCTGGAAGAACACCTTGGTAGCTGCTGAGTTCTAAGTGTTTCCAAGGGCTCTCATAACAGAAAGGCCACACGAGCAGAGGGTTTAGGTCCCCGCTCCCTGGACCCACACTCCACCTTGCTCTCAGGACCAGATTTTCTCTAAAGCTTTTCCCTTGACCCCAAAGAACAACAGTGCCAAGGTGCAAGTCCACTGTGTGTTCACCTCCAGGGGTCAGCCCAGAGACACACTCTGTATTTTTGTAAGTATCATCTGACAAGAAAATACAGCATTAAACATTAAAAACACAGGGCATTAATTTTCCTATGATACTCTGAATGATAATAATGATACGAAAATATGAGCTATCAACTCCGGAATATTCCTAATTCAGCCATTTATAATACTTTCCACTCCAAGCAGGTTTTGTTTTCCATTTGGCTGCAGTTAATTGGCCAGTCAGAAGACAGTCACATCTGCCACATTAATATTTCCAGTCCTATAAGAATTACTGAACTGCATCTTTCAATTTAACTCTGAGACCTTAAAGGTACAATAAAAGCTGGGAGTTAAATTGCTTTTAAAAAGCTTAGAGTATTGTACTGTCAAAAGACAAGGAAGAGGGAAATATATGCCTTTAAAGAGGATTATATAATTTGCATTTACTAAAGACTAACCATTCCCTCTATAAACATCACAGCTGCTGCAATATGTAGGTCAGTGAGATACAAGCTCAGGGAGGTGCCTACAGCCTCAAGAGAGCAGGCATAGAGGTCTATAGACATTTTAACATGAGTCCAAAAGAGCACTACGCAAGAGTCAAAGAATTAATTTGGGATTAACCAGTTGAACCATAAGGAGGAAAAACAGAAAGTATGAATTCAAGAAACATGCAGACATTTTTCTTAGTTTGACTGCTTAAAAAAAACCCCAAACCACACAAAAAAGGGCTAAGAAGGATCTTTACATGTGAAAAGCTCTAAATTGTAGTAGGTGAAGGAAAAAAAGTCAAACAACAGATGTTAATTTTTGATCCATTTTTAACATGAAACTACACACCAACATTCTTTTGCTAAAGACTCTTACAAAACTGCTCATTAGCTGAACACCGAGGTCATAAAATAAACAACCATGATGATGGGAAAGCAAGGAGACACTTACCTGTAGGGATGAATGTAGGCTGTTGCAACTGCATGTTGGCTAGAGCCTGTTGGTAGTGGAAAACGCTTGGGTTAAAGACTGTGGTGGCACCATTGTTTTTTTCAAGTGCTGGCCTCTTTGGTAAAGGTTGAAGTGCACCAGGCGGCAGGGCCTGTGGATAAGGGAGTCATTAAAGACAAGTGGAGTAAATAAAGGGGCCTAGATGTAGGTCAAGCATGCAATAAATAATAGGGGGTCTTGGCTGCAAATCACCTGCAACTCTATCAACTTAGCAAGACAGGAAAGAGAAGAGCAGCTAAGTCACAGTACGAGTAGTAGGTGAAACAACAGCTCCACTAGGTAAGCAGTTAGTAAATAGACCAGGAGGAGGGGCAGAGTCCAGAAAAAGGAGGGATGCTAAGGAGCTTTTCAGCAGGACTGACTTGGGTACAGAGGGAGAAAAAAGCACTGGGAAAAGGAAGGGGAGAGGTGATCACCTGGACAGGATGCTACAAAGAGCAGTTGCAGGCAACAAGCATTAAAAACCCCAAAACAAACAGGAAAAATATAGTAGATGACTATTTAAAACCTAAGAAGATTAGCATAAGCAACAAATGCCATGGAAAAAAAACGGATGCTTGTCTCTGGTTCAACACCTGCCTACATGTATGTGTGCATGTGTGGAAGTGTGCACACTGTGCAGTCAACCCATGTGTCCAGATGGTAAAGCTGTAGCTGTTGCCAATTATACACATAACATTACATTCACAGTAAAATGCATTTCCACTTGTTAGTAGAGAGGCTGAGCAACATGGTCAAGACCAGGCCCGATTCTCCACCGCCCACACCAGAGGCACAGCCCACCACCAGCAGATTTGGACCAGATCCCACTTTATAGAAGGTGGCCTCCATCAGTCAAATACTGCTCACTCATTATTAACAGTGGAAAAAGCCATTGACAAATCCCTTCTTTTCATTCTATCACACCACCAGGCTTCTTCCAGCCCGTCAAACCTGTTTCATGATCAGACTTGGTAAAAAGCATTAACCCAACTCAGGAACTTTTCTCAGTGAGTTACTCATCATTCATCCAAGCATGTCTCAACAGCAAAGTAGTATGTCAGGTTCTTAAGAGACAGGAATGTTTCTAATGATTTACAGCTTTTCATTGTACCCAAGTAAGAAACCACATTTTTTTCTCCACATTGTGATAGAAAAGGGTCCTTTTTAATTATGCCCCGCAGTCCTTTTGCACGTAACACTCCCATTGACGTCAATGAGATTTACGCACGTGGAAGTCATGCAGAATCAGGTCATTTCTGACTAGTTGTTAGTCTGTATCACGTAGCAAAGCAATGGCTGAAAAACAGGGTTATCACTCCTACTTTTATTTTAATAGGTCACAAATGAATGGTAGGTAATGGAGAAGGTTTGTCTAATGAAGGGTTAAAGCTACAAACACACAATACTCAGAAGGAAAGGCACAAGTAAAGAGATTTTAAAGCGTTATGAAGATCAACACACAACAGAATGTAAGTGAAAGCTTGCAACAGTTTGTCGCCATCTAGAAACAGGTTTCACTTTAATTTGCTATAGGAGACTGCTCATCTGAGAAATGTTAAGCAACATACTTCCAGGCAAAACATTACTCCATCCTATCTCTACTCACATGGTTGCTTTTGGGTGGTTTTAATATTAAAAAAGAAAATTAGAAGAAACTGCACTTGTAAAACTGCCCTCAGACATGCACACATCCTTTGCCTATGTTAGTGGGCATCCACTCTCAGCATTAGGATTTAATCTTCCCAGATGTCTTCTGGCTGCTACCAAAAGACAGCAGTCAAAGACGGGACAATGTTCTCAGACACAGACACCAAAATCTTCTACTTAAGATCCATATTTTAGGATGATGTATGAATTTCCATTTCTAGGTAAGCATTCATTGGTATCTGTGTTAATTCTGCCTATTATCTATAACTTGTCTAGTTAATGATGGCTACTTGCACATTCCTCCAGGCACGGGACAGATCTGCAGCTTACACAGTCTGGAGTAGTTTCATGTACATCACAGAGGTTTTACAGCTTTAGAACAATGGAAGAACTTGCTACTCAAATTCACGCTTCTTATGGTACCCAATTGCTAAATAATCCTTTTCAGACACTTCCAAAGTCTGCCTCAGAAGAAGAAGGCACTAATTATAGCAAAGCAACTGTGCCAGGCACATAATGGACTTTTGACTCCCTGCTTTTTGGCCAAAGGCTGTCACCACCCAAAACCCCACAATGACAGTGCCAAAAGCAGAACAGCTGAAGGCTTTGAGACCTTGCTGTCATGTCCCGGCACATCACAGGACAATTCCAAAGCACAGCACTGCAGTCAGAGGGAGACACCAGCAGGCCCCAGGCATGTCAAGACACATCAGACTATCCCATCACCTCTCCAGCATCACCCTCTCTCCTAACCTGCTACAGCCCCTTGGGAGCAAGGGAAAGAAAGGAACTATTGCAACCTCACTGTTGCTCCCTCAACAGCAGCCAGGTGGAGAAACACAAAGAAATGCAATATTTCCAGAGTGTTCTAAAGAAACAAGCACTCTGCAGCAGCTCCTGTGCCACCTGATGTCCAGCTCTCCCACGTGGGCTCTGTGGCCAGGAGAGCTAGGAACCCATCTTGATCTGCTTCTGGTTTGACCCAGCCCTGTGGGTCACCCCTCCACCCCAGCAGCTGCAGGAGTGTTCACACATGAAGATGTGCTCCTCCTGTTGCCAACCAATCTTATTTTAGATACCAAGGTGTAGGAGGGCCCAAGAACGATCTGGCTTCAGCCCTTCTCCAGCCTGTGTGCTGAGGTAAGAGCCTCAGGCCAGGAACACAATCACTGAAAGGTCCATCCATAATGCCTTGAAGAGGCATCTAAAATTGCACATGATGAAGCTGGGCCAATACAGCTTCTGCACAGGAAGCTGGCAGGGACACAGGGCGAAACAAATGTGTCTCATTTAACACGAGCTACAATTTTTGTATCACTCAGGACCTGCAGGAATTGTACCAGCTCGAGAGGATACAACATTTCTTTCTTGCACGATGTCCTGGTTCCAAAGGAATCCCACAAGCAAAATATGCAAAAGGCAACAGAGACTCCTCACCACCAAATTCTGTAGCCAGTGTCTCCACACTCCAGCAGAGGAATTAGATTAAATCCTCCTAATTAAAGAACTTACTTGATGAGTTTACCTCATCCAGCTGCTTGTGCTTTCCCTCTGGACAAGCTCTGACCACCACAAATACAGCAGCAGCTCTGGGCAGTAACTTTTTCTGACTTTATTTTTTCCCTGTGTGTTTGTGTGCACACATGGGTATGCAACCTTTGCAACAGGATCTGGCCATCTGCACCAGTGAAAGGGTTAATTCAGTTCAGAATCCATGTGATAGTCCTGCACTGATCCAAACAATCAATTTCCACTAATTAAATGCCAGGCAGCCTCCCATTTTTGGGCTGGGAAAGCCACATTTCCTGCTCGAATGAGCATCTGAACAAAGAGGCTTGTGCCACTTCTCTGCATGGCATGGAAAGCAATTCTTCAGCAAGACTGACAGATAAAAACACACTTCGTGCTAAAGTCAGAATTTCCCACGTGCTGGTTAACAAACCTCTCGTTATTTTTTGCAAGACAAGAGCTGGATTAAATCTTTGCAACAAACAATTTAATTCCACCTCAAAGTTCCCCTCAGATCTCTATCTCCTGGGACCAGCTCACACTTTCACCCTTCTGCACTCAGCAAAGAGGGGCTGGCTCTGCTGCCAAGCATGACAAACACAGAATGATCTGAGAGAGGGCAGAGGTAGCACCTGTCCCCTGGCAAGCAGCAGAAGCAAAATGAGCAGTTTCCTCTGAAGATCATACATGCTCTTATCACTCATGAAGGGCTCAGAGGAGGTGAAATATTCCAACGAGTGGCTGCAAACCTTTTGATGCGTCAGAGCAGGAAGACTCGTACAAGCAGCTTCTCTCCTAGGGTTTGTTCAGTGGGGGAGTAGTTATGGGCTCTCCCACTCTCTGCCAGACTGTGTCTCCTCAGAGTGGTGGCTCTTGGAGAAGGCAGCTGTGCAGGTCCTGCCTGGGCTGGCTCTGGGGCCGTGTCTGTGTCAGCCGTGAGCAGAGCAAGTGAGAGGCTGCGACGTCATTCACAGCATCATTCCACCACTGCTGGCAGAAGCTGGGCCCTAGCAAGGCTTCCTACAGCTGCTGCCTAAAACTCTGATAAGGAAGCCTCTTGATTACTTAAACCCAAAAATAAGTCGTTGGAGAGGAAGGGGAGCAGATCAGCTTCTCCTCCCTAGCTCTGGGAATGAGAAGCAACATCAGCTTGATGGTTTCACAGCTCCTATGTGTTCACTCTTCCCTCTCCCTGCTATAGCTGGGCAACAGGAGCTCTCTTTTAAAATGTATTGTATCCCTTATTATTTCGGAAAACAGGAAGGTGTTGTCTTCTATGGAGCCAGGACTGACAGCACTGTGAGGATGGCCTCTGCCTCACTATGTGCATCACAAAGCCAAGTAAAATATATTATTTGAGAGTCATAAAACAACGAAAGACAGCATATATGAAGACAGCTTGCAGGCAGAAGCTCGGGGAGCAGACTCCATGCTTGAGACTGAAGCAAAAGGCACCCAGAGTGAGGTCCCTTTGCTGACACTATCCCACTGGGGAATGGGGGATGAACCACAGACAGAGCCAGCTGAAGGAACAGCCATCTCCCCAGCTTACCCAACGCATGAGCCAAGTCCCTCATTGAACCTGCTTCAGTTCCCAGCACAGATCCCCAGGGATGTTGTTTAGCCCTCTTTCCCCTAAATCTCAGTTGTGCTCATTACACAGAACGCTCTTGTGCAGGGCAGTTACCAGCATGGCACTGCCAGGCAAGGCTGTGATGTTGGGAATACAAAGAAAAGTTACTGGATCTGTCCTGCAACCATCCAGTCCTGTGAGCTAAATTCTTAAATTCTCCCTCAAACATTGCATCTTGTGACTCCAAAGCTGCCACTGTTCGGAAAAAACACTTCAAAAGCCAGAGCTGCCTCCCCCCGAGATTATTCACTGTCTCCAAAACACGTCTAGGCTTCAGGAGGCAAAGCTCAGACGTTAATGGATGGTATGTGGGGCACAGGATTGGCATGTCTGAATGCACACTGAACATTTCTGGCTGGGATGGGCAGTCTCCCCAGGCACTAACACCACAGACCAAGAGCAGAAGGCTTTCATGCAGATTAAGATGGTTACGTGCAAAGCGAGAAGGTGAAAGGTCCAAGTACCAGGTCAAAGGTTGCCTCGAGCGGTCGCTTCAGTGATCTGACAGCTGGCTGAGTCTTAATTAGCAGGCAGCGAGCACATGATGGCAATGGGCCGGGGAGGGGGATCAAGCACAGTAACAAAAACAGCAAGCAGAGGTGTGTCAAGAGAGAGCAACAATTTGGGAAGGCGAAGAGAAAAAAAAATTAAAAAGTGAATGCGTTATACAATATATTAAAAAGACGAGGCATGCACAACATGGGGGGGCTGGGTAATTACCTGGCCTAGTGGCAAGTCAGTTATTTTGCCTCGGTAAGTTTTAAAAGTAAAGAAATGTCATCACAGGACACGTGCTTTGGAGCTCCGTCACATCGGCTGGCACAGCAGGGCAGGAGCGCTCAGGGATCAGCACCTGCACAGGGACTGGCACTGGGCTCCAGCCCTCATGCTGCAGCTACACATCATGCAGAGGCCAGCAGAGCACTCGTGGAGGGGGAAGGACCACTGGAAAAGGAGGGAGCTTCAAGCACATGCTTAAGTGCTGTCCTGAACTGGGGACAGAGCCTTACCCAGTTCATCCAGTGCTGCACTGACTTCAGCCAAGCAGGAGTGAGTAAAGCTGCTACTTGTGCACATCAAGTAACTGCAGGATTGGGTCCCTCAGAAATGCTCAATTTAGAGCTGAAGTCATCCTAAATCTGGTTTAGAACATAGGCCCATAGCCTGGCATCTGTTTTTCCCTCCAAGAAAATGGAGCATCTTTCTTCCCTTTAATAAAGTCTTACACCTCAACAGGTACAATAAATGCATCAAACCTTGAAAAGTCAATGAATAATGTAGGCTGTTTTGGTAGCAGGGGTGATGCAACAAGCCATCAATAAATATTTTAAAGGTTCTCATTAACAGCATACAAATAGGGTTAATTACATTTTTAAGAGAAGCCAGCTGGATGAATAAAACATGCATTGGCTTTGGTTAAGTAGCAGTGTCCTAGATAATTAGTGAAAAAGTAAAGATTCAATTGTGAAGAACACAAGAGTTTCACTTCAGAAGGTTATTTTTCAACAGACCCGGACTCTTATTTCAACAACAATAAAAACAGTAAGAAAACTAATAAATAAACTCCGCAGGACAAATAAATACTGCCGTATAAATTAATCGATCAAATTACATTCCAGGTAATATTGATGCCACAAGGAGGGCACGTGTTTAATTTCTAGAACTGCCCTGGCTCTGCATTAAATTTCATTATGAATTAAAAGCAACCTCCTTCACTATCTTAAAAAAAAACCAAAAAGGTATTTAGAAAAATTTTAGTGGCCTTAATTCTAAATCAAAGAGGAAGCAAGAGCCTTTTTAATATTAATTAGAAAAATTTTAAGAAATCATAGAGGAGATGGAAGGGACCTCTAGAGATCATCCTGCTCAAAGCAGGGTCAACTACAGCAGCTTGCTTGAGACTCCATTCAGGTTCGCTTAGAGGTTCTCAGTATCTACCTACTAGGCTGGAGAATCCTGTTGTAGTGTTAGGTCTTTCTTTGGTAAGTAAGTTTTTCCTTACGTTTAAATGGAATGTCCTGAATTTCAATTTGTGCCCATTGCTTCTTATCTTTTCATTGGGCACCACAGGGAAGAGTTTCCCTTCACCTTCTCTACCTACCACATCAGGAATTTATGCACATGGATAAGATCCCCTGGGCCTCTTCTTCCCTCCCCAGCTTTCTCATCTCTGGAATTAACAGGTCCCATTAAACCAAACTCAACAGAATGGCAAACATTTATACGAGCTAGGGGTCACTTGGTGAGTCTTCCTTGACTCATGTTCAGAACTGTAGATATAAGTAGTCACAATTCAACTTAAAATGCAAGTGGGACCATCTCTACCAGGTCCAAAGCATCAAACAGGTTAGGAAGTCACCTTTGCTTTGTGTCTTGTAATTTCACTAAGTCTTGGCAAAGGTATCGGACACAAGTTTGCTAAGCTCAGGCAACTGATATCTTCTGCTTTTTGCAGAGAACAGGCCAGGTTCTCCCTGAAAAGGATATATCGTGTATTGAGGAAGCTGAACTGACCCCTATGACTCAGCCAGGGAAGGTGTTGGGTGATGCTGCACTTGCATTCATGTCACATCACAATGTCATGTCAGCAAATCACAGGGCTGGGCACCGTGTCCCTACCTGGTGAGATGTACTGTGCCACTGAGGGCTTCATGCTGTGGTGAGCACAGAGACAGGATGAAGAGATGGGATGCATCTTGCACATGCTCTCAGCTCTCTAGTCAGCCATTTACAAAGCTCTCTACTTTTCCACAAATGACACATATGACACGTGGAATCTCTTAGCAATGGAAATGCTTAGCTTGAGAAGAGCTCTACTTACCATTGCAGCTGCAGCTGTCTGGTTCACCTGGTGTTGAGCTGCCTTGATTTTGGCTTGCAGGTGTGCAGGGGGATGAAAGTACTTGCATTTCTCCCTAGAGCATCGACCTTTGATGTAATCCATGCAAACTGTAACAGTATTTTCATTTGTGTCTATCATTGCAATATCTATAGGGTGAGCATAGCGGCAATCATTCTCACCACGTGTGCAATTTCCACGCTGAAACTCTCGACAAACCTTAAAAGAAAGTCACATTGTTGAGCAGAACACGAAGTTACTTTTCATTCAGTATTTTCAACACAGCGTATCAGTTCAGTTGGCCACATTAAACCATGTGTATATTCTAAACCCATGCTCATCTGGGGTAGCACATATATCAACAGACACAGGGGCAACTGGTTCTACTCACAACTGCTTCAGGGGATGAAAAAAACCACAACGTTAATAAAGCCAATTACCAAATGCAAGTGAAGTACAGAATTTGTGCAGAATGGAAAAGTGACCCCAGAAAATCAATGTCACTTTGACAAAACTTTTGCAGTTCAGGATTTCTCCCCTGCCTCTAAAGCTTAAATGTTAATAACCCTGCCATTTGTGTCTCACCTGGATTATGTATTTGCTATGGAGCACACTCTTGGGCAAGACATTTAATTTTAAATGTTACATGCTACTGCTATTTGCAACAGGTACTTTTTCTTAAACATGAGTTGCCTCTTTCACACGAAGAGTCCCTCTGCCCTTCACAATAAAACCCCAACCCTGGCATTACGTGACAACACATTTGGTTACACAGCAATGTGTTTTAAGGTGTTGCCAAAATTACTAGTTGTACTAGGATCTGGCAGATCCTCGTAAGTTATGACCACTGAAGCATCAGAGGCAGAGGAAAAGATTTCACAAAAAATCTGCAAGGTTTGTTGTCTGAAGAACTGAGAGAAGTTGTTGAATAATATAGCAAGTGGTGTAGCTCACGTACCAATGTGCAATCAGACTGAGTGTGGGGAAAGGTGAGACGTCAGCAAGGCAAGATAAAGTACATAACACAAAACAACGTGTTTTGAAATTACACCCTTCTCTGCTATCTTCCTGTGTTATAATTTACACCTGCAGGGGCCTCTGAATTCAGGTCCTCAGCCCTTATCTCCTGCAGAGTCTCTGCTTAGGATTTGAAAGACATTTACAACTCCACCATTAAGTCTCAGCATGTCCAGCCAACTGGGGAGGGAGACATCTTTCCAACACCACACACTCTCCACTCCCATCAGTGTAGTGCTTAAAGCTTTCTCTAAAAGCTCAGTAAGCCCATCTCTAGAAAAGGGAAACGTCTGTTATCTCCAAAACATCTCCCACCCAACAAAGCTTAAGAGCAGACCATCTACTTGGTTTTTTGGGGTTTTTTTAAGCATAGCAGATCACATACAAAAAAACAATCTTAATCCTGCTCTAATACCCACTGATACCAGAGTGAGTTTTCCCAAATTTCCAAGGATTTGGGAAAAGGCCCCGCAAAAGCATCTACTCTGGCAGAGAGCAGCAGCCCTGCGCTAGGAAAGCTGCAAGTTCAACTCTGTATGTGCTGCATCAGGTCATTTTAGCAGAGAGCAACAGCTGGGACCACATGTCCTGCTCATCCCTGTCAGCAGTATTGTATCAGATGTCCAAATACCTCCAGTTTATCCGTACGCATCAGTTTCTGCCCAGCAGAGCCTCCCGGTACTGTAACAGTAGGATTTCCAGAAACCAGGACAGGAGTATTTGGTAAAAGCTCTGCAGGAACTAAGCCCATCCCAGGAGAAACATGACTCAGGTAAGGACTAAAAGCCATTGTGGGGCTTGTTGCAAGCGATGGAGTCACAGGAAATGTTGTCTGTGTACAGAAAGAAGAAAAACAAAGTATTAGTTAAAAAGCTCTGTCTTGGATTTCCCATCAAAGCCTTGCATCACACTTCAATCCTTTTAGACAATTTGATTAGCCACATCAAAATGCTGTGCTCTCCAATCTATTCATTTATTGCCATTTATTTGCGATCCATTCGCTTCTCCTGACTCACAGATTTGTGACTCATCCTGAATACAAGGCATCTTTATTTGTCAGATCAAAGCATATTGATGATCTTTATAGTTTAATGACACAATTAAGGATTTCATGCCAGCAATTAGGGCAGGCCCAAATTAAACAGACTTCTCATTTCCAAATACACGTTTCAGCTTCTTTATGCCTACACCACAATGCTGTAGAGGGACTCCAAGGTAAACTGCAGCTTCAGGACCTGGAAGCAGGTAACCCCATTAGCTGCATCCACCATCAGCCTGCCCTGAGCTCCATGTTAGCATGGCCAGTGGGCCTCAGGTTAGACCAAAGGCACCATTCAGTCAGATGAGGTATCTCTGCTGCAGTATACTTGGTTGGTCAGGCATCCTGCACATCTGGGGTTGGTTTCAGAATGTCAACAGAGTCCAGGTAAAGCCATTTTGCAGAAGGATCTAAGCCTGTGCTCCATGTGAACAGCAGCAAGAGGACACCAAACTCATTAATGTCAGAACATGCCAGATCTCATGGCTTTGGCAAGAGCAGGTGAGTCTTGGGCTTGGAATAGCAAGGACAGAGTGTACCAGATGAGATGGCTCAGGTGGACTAGTGCAAGGTCCAAGACCCCACCTGTGCTACAAGGAGCCATGTTCTCTTTGGGACAGAACAACAGGCCATAAAGATCTCAACTGCTTCAGGTCCCTACATTGTGTTAGGCAGGTCCTCTGAGTGCAGCAGAGCTTCAGTGCTGGGGGCCAGAAGCACCTCCCTGACCTGAGCTGATCCAGCAGCGCCTGTCTGGAAAAGGAGCTGCTGTGCTGGCAGGCAGGTGAGCACAAGGCTCCTAAGCAGATGCTCAGTTTAAAGTCTGGGACTAGCCCCTGTAGCCAGGGAGTTTGTGAGTTTTTAAAGCACCAGATCCAAAGTATTCTTTGGAATGAAACCAATTCCAGTTGATGAAAAACTCCACCTGCCCCCACTGAAGATGACAGCATGCATGACAGCACTCCTGCTCCTGTAAGCAGGGGCTCAAGCACCCCCCAGGGAATGAAGCCTGAAAATTGCAACCATTTTTATTTTCCCTCCTGTCACCTGCTCCACTGTGAACTCTGGGTTCCAGTTAAAGCTGCTCATATTGGCAGGTGTCTATGACACCATCCTTGGAAGCTACTGCCTCTATTTGGCAATAAATATAAGTATGCTTACACAATTGCCTGGGGCAGTTTTTTGGCCGCACACATCACTCCCTCCTTTCTTTTGTGTTGGCACTTCTAGTCCTGTGAACTTCTAAAAGAAACCACACATGGACAGTGTGTTCCTCAACAGCACCTTCATCCTGGTACTTTCATACTTTGCTTGCTGTAATGTGGAAGAATGTAACCCACAGGAACACCAGCCAACTGTCCTAACCCAGCTATAGCTCAACAATGCCCCTTCCTAAGGTCAGTGACAGCAAGCAGCTCCCCAGCCAACGGGAAAGGGAAGCATTGACAGAATATATTCCATTTTCTCCTCAGTGAGGAGACACAGCTTCCTGCATTAGTGGTGCTGGAAGCTTTAAGTGTAGCAGAACCAAATAATTCTTTTTCTGAGAGGGATTTCCAATTTTCCTTCTTGTGAGCCTTAGTCAAGCACTGCTTCAGCTGTTGGGAGACTTCAGCCACTAAAGCCAGAGATCCCCCAATCCACAGCCCTTTTATTAAATAATTTTCTTCTCTCTTTCAATTCTCTGTGGCTCCCAGACATTTTACACCTTTTGCTGATAAAAAAGCTCTTCAGGATTTTCAAAGTTGTGACTCCCTCAACACTTCAGTGAGAAAGCAGCATCCATCAGACTGTTTTCTTTTATGCAAGTACCAGTAATTACAGTGATATCTGCTGAACTTCCAGCACCATTTGCACCATAAATGCTCTTTTAAAGAGCTTCTCCCACCTGGCCAGTCTGCACAGGTTATAGTGGGGCCTGACATGTTGTTAGCATTTGTTTTATGTACCCATAGTAGCCCAAACTTTGCAGCATATGTGGCTTCCACAAATGTGCAGGCAAACCTACCCTATGTTTTTCAGCACCTAATACAGCAGGAGTATCCTGCAGGTGTGGCACAAACACTGCTCTCCAAAATGCCAGGAGATCCTTTAAAGCAAGCTTCTCCTGCTTGGCTGGGTTCAAACACAGCCAGCAGCCAGGCCAAGGACCTCACTGGTTTCTGAGACAAAGGGAAGATGTTCCTCCCATTGCTGAAGGATGGATTTGTGCAGACTGGGAATGCTGGGGCCTTGCAACACCTCACACTGAGTGAATTCACCTGAAACATTCACTAAGAGATGATATACCAACCTCTTCACCACAGCTACTACAAAGGTGGAAGCAGGACCTGCTCCTTGAAACACAATTCCCATCTCCCTCAAAAGCAGTCTCTCTTCTCACTGGGAGCAATCAGCAAGGGCTAATGGATCCAAACCCAAGCTGAAGCGAGTGGAGGAAAGATGTGCATGAGGAACAACTGAGTAGTACGATTCCCCTGCGATCCTGGAGACCTGCAGAGTGATGCTCATAGGAGCAGGAGGAGTTTTTATTGCTGCTGCTGTTTGTTCACCCCTTTCCGTGCCCTGACATCTGCTGCTGCCTTCCCAAGGTTTCCCAGGCAGGCTCCTTCTGCCTGCCTGCACCATGTGCCTGCTTCCCTGATGGGAAGTGCCAGTTGTGCTCCACACCCTGCCCGCAGGCTGGGGCTGCCGCTCGCAGCCAAGCGGGTGCACAGCCAGGGAACAAGCAGACCTCACTCAACATATTAAACCTACAAGAGCTGGGGTTTTAAGTCTGGAGTGTGCAAAGCACTCTGAGAACTGCGCCTTTGTGAGCTGGCACCAGGGAGCTCTGTATTTATTGTGGCTGATGAGGGGAAAAGATGGGCTGTGCTCACTGCCAGACCCGGCTGCCTGTCTTGGATTGGGAAATCCAGTCTGGCTCATGCATCAGTACCAGTAATAGGGATGCTGCCAGCCAATTCTTTCCTCTACGTCTGTGCAGGTCCCCCATGTCCTCAGGGAATGTGAGCAAATTTCCTCCTTGCAGCCAGAACCCAAATGTAATTTTTACTCCAAACAGCACTGCCCTCCTCAACGTGCCTCCTGTCCACCTCCTGTGACAGCTTTTGGCTGGGATACAGTTAATTTTCTCCATAGCAGCTGGTAGAGGGCTGTGGTTTTGATTTGTACTAGAAACAGTGTAGACAATTCAGGGATGCTTTTGTTGTTTCTGAGCAATGCTTACACAGGGTCAAGGGCTTTTCTGCCTCTCACCCCACCCAACCAGCGAGTTGACTATGGGGGGCAGCACAAGGAGTCGGGAGGGGATAGAGGACAGCTGACCCCAACTGACCCAAGAGATATCCCAGACTGAATGGCATCATGTTCCTGATATAAAGCTGTGGGAGGAAGAGGAAGGGAGGGACAGGAGATCTGACAGAGCAATGTTATGGCTGTACACTAAAAAACCATACTCTCAACTTAATTGCTGGTGTGCTCTAGGGCAAAACAGAGGGATTGAAAGCATCAGCACTTACTCCTGCTGCGCCCCTTAAAGCTCTTGCTAATTCAGGAAATACAGAGACAGGTTTCCTTGCAAATTAACTTTTATAAATCATAGCATAGAGACACTACCAGTAACTCCTGTGCAGAGGGAAGCAGGTTACAGTGCAGCAGCAAAGGGTTCAGGCTGGTAGCAGCTCACAAGACTGGTTTACTGAGTATTAAAATGTTTGTAAGAATTGTAATAATTTAAAAAAGCTGAAATGGCTGTTGTGAGAACACATCTCAGGGGGAGGGTTGCCAAGGACTTGGACAGCTCTGAGCTCCTCACAGACCTCAAGCATGGAAGCTGTTGGGTTGAAGGTGTGAGCAGAGAGAAGGAACCGTCCCAGGGAGGGACATTTGTCACCACTGGTGACAACAGAACCTGGAACAGCTGATTTTGTTAACCATCTAGAAGTCGCATTCTATTTGGCTAGAAGAAATTGTGCTAAAGCTAGAGAAGAAACACAGAGTGGGTGTGAAGAGGAAGGCAGAGGAGTGGTTGGTGTTTTGTCAAACACAAGCACTGTCTCAGCCAGGAAGTGTTGATTCTGAGTTACCTCAGACCCTAAAAAAGGGAAAGCCTGAAAATGAGAGGCCCACTGTAAATACAGAGGTGTTGATAGCCTGAAGGAGGGGAGACAGGTCACTGCTAAGCAGCTATATATGGAAAGCACACAAAAAACAATGGCAGCTTACAGTCTGGTGATAGAAACTGAAGATAAAGATCTTGTACTGACAAGATTGAAAACCTTGATATTAAAAACCCAAAAATCTGCCTTCTCCCCAGTGTAACTGCATGGGGCTGGCTGGCTGCAAATACACCCTCCAACATGAAGGCTGAGCATGCTGGAGTGAATCCAATGGGCCAAAGCATCCAGCTACCTACCACCACAGATGCTCATTTCCCCAGCCAGACTGCAAAGACACACGCTCAGCTCAAAGGATCTCTCATTCTTGTAGTGTAAAAGACAGGTGTTAACACCCCACAGCACTGTCTCTTGGCAGATACCAGCTCCTGGGTGGGCCAGGATACCTGCATTTATTCATTCCTAGCATGCCTTTGACTAGAGGCTGAGATATGAATCAGGTTTTTGCTGCATGGAAAAAATGCCTGTGCAAAGCACCTGTTGAAATCCGCTCCAGCACTTGCTCCAAGCATCACTGGCCAAGCAAGTTGCTCACCCTCTGCTTTAACCCCTCCATCAGCACCAAGGAGTGGCACCAGGATCCTGCTGCCCCAGAAGGGGACAAAGGGCTGGGTTAAAGTCTGGGCTGTCTTCAGGGACATGGGTGACTCAGAACTATCAAGATAGTCCTGTCTACAAAGACCTTGACATGAAGAAAAGATGAAGAGCTTGAAAACAAAGAGAGGAAACAGCTTCCCTAGGCAGCAGCAGAGGCAGCTGCAGGGCAGGAGTGGTGGCAGGTGTGTCACCACTGCCACGCTTCATCAACGGCTTGTTCAGGCACTAATGAGGAAGCACTGGGCAAACCAGTGCCCTGCTCCACCACGTCACTTGGACCCTGGGCTGAAGCACATCCATGGTCAGCTCCAAAAGACTGCCCCACTCTGCTGCAAAGGGATAAAGCAGGATGGAGAGGGTGGGGACTCGGCCCAAGGTGCAGCACTTTTTGGGCGGTCTTGCACTGGCACACACAGGACACAAAGTGACCATATCTGAGAAACCAGACATAACATTGACCAAAGCAGCTCTTCCTATCAATGCCAGAGCCCAGCTCATAGACAGACGCCATTTCAGGAAGCCTGGTGAAAAGCTGCTCTGTCAAGGCTGGTTTGGTTTGGATTTGGTGGGGGCTTTTTGGTGGTGCTTTTTTTTATTTTTTTAACTCAGCAGCTTTTCTGGTGAAACTGCACTTTAAAATGTCTAAGCATTCAGCTAATGTTTGGAGCTATTAAGTATGCTGTTTCAAATCTCATCTCTGGCAAGAATCCCAATTAAGCAGGCATCCTGTTGATCAGCTTTCTGATCACATGGGATTTGTTCTGCTGCTGCATCAGATACAATACTTTCTGCTTTGACGAATTTCATGTGCACCCAGAAGGAGGCCCCACCCTTCTCATTTAGAGAGAAAAAAATTCTCAAAGCTAGCTTCCACTGACAGCATCTTCGGGAAATCAAAGGCAGTTGAAAGAGCAATCTCTTGTTTGTCTTGAAATTGGTGTGGAGCAAGTTGGGCAGCAGGAATCAGACCAAGAGCTTGTTTAGTCTGAGTAAAGTGTGGGAAAGCACGAAGGGAGCAGTCACTGCAGAACAAATTTTTATTTTTCTTCTTTGCCCATGTCTCCCTCATGGCACAATTTAGAAACCAGGGGCTTTTCTCATCAGATAAGGTTACTTCTGAAATGAGAGCACTGACTAGACAAACCAACGTATTCAGTCTCAGAGGCAATTTAAAAGGCAGGAGTAAAATCTAGGAGCATACTGGACCTGCAAGATTGCAAAGTGGGAAGATGGGAGCTTTCCAAAAAGGAAATCCCAAAGATGTTTTGAATAGCCAGCCAAAGAACATCCACTGTGAATTCCCCACAGAGGAAAACTCCAAATAGGAAGGGTTTGCTTTTGGTACAGGGCTTGGAAATCAACGTCACTATTTTGCGGGAATTCAGGATTCCTTCTGATGTGGACATACTTTCAAGCTTCACAAAAAAGAGGTGCAAGACTACAGCAGATAAGAGCTTAGGGTACAGCACAACTAAAGACCCTTTCTGTGGCAAATTTCCTCTTCTGTCTCAACTTTCCAACTTCAAAATGGGAAGAATAAACAGCATTTTCTTAGCTTATAGGGCACGATAAAGCTACTAGCAGACACACAAGATGATCAGAGTGATGGCGAACACGGAAAATCCCCCAAAACACAGGAGTAATATGCCAGACTGGGGAAACAGCCCGGTCTGGTGGCAGACCACCATCATGAAGGGACACTGACCAGCTTTCCCTGCTGAAACAGTGAAACCTCCAATCACAAGCTCTTACACCAAACATCACAACAGCCTCCAATGAGGAGGAATCCTTCACTGTTCTCTGGTGAGAATAAACCAGAAACACCTGAGCTTTTCAGCTGGGGTGACAGATGCTGTATCCCACACGGGCAGAGAGGCCAGGCACTGTAGGTGGGACACCAGGAGGCCAAGTTCAGGCTGGTTCACAGACTTGACATCTTCAGGCTAGAAGAGCTTGTTCGAAGGATCTGGCCAGTCCCCCCGTGTGGCATAGCACAAGGAGCCTCACCCAACTACAGCACACTAAGTGCACATTGCTCCAGGAAAGATACTCAGTCCCAACTTTAAACTGAGAACTCCTAATTAACTCTCAGTGCAGCTTATTCACATCAGCATTGAAGAGCTGCTTCAAGACCTCTGACAGTTCTTAAAATATACATTGTGACAGACTAAAACTCAGCTGACAAGTGTCATCCCCTCCCAGATACACCAACCAGGAGACACAAGCCATCTTCTCCCTGGCATAACAGGGTTCTCCAGCCTGAAACCTGTTTCAACTGACAAGCAAAAGCAGGGACAGGCAGTGAAGGCTTCTCTGAACTACCTGCTCTGCAAACATCTATCTCCCACAGACTTCCCTTCCTACCTGAAAAGAAGCAAATCCTTCCTGCTCTTACTCTAAATCAGCATTACTGTGAGAAACAAGTGACAGGGCTGTGACATTAGTACAACTCTCTGCTGGGACAACTGCAGTGAAATGGTCTTGCTCCCAGACATTAAAAAGGATTAAAGTCTAGATAGGTTTCAACTTCCCCAGTTTTAGTCCAACAGTGTCACGCAGCTAGTCCAAGGGAGTCAGCATCATCTCAGTGCAAAACAACTATCCAAAGCAGGATCCACTGGAATTGAGCCACTCAGAACTTCTGGTATGTACATCAATCAACTGGTCAAATTAGCACCTGGTGGTAAGACCCTTCCACTTGAAGCCCTGAATCTCACAGCTCCTCAATTATCAGAGGAAAAGAGAGACACAGCTTGCAAGGAGATGCAAAGGTAGCATCAGACACCCCTCTGGAAGATTCTGCCCAGTTCTGTGCAGCACAGACAACGGCCTGAGCTCAGGCACAGGGCTGGGGCCTCCATGAACAAACAGGGGAGGGCCAGAGAGCAGCGTGAGCCCGATGGGCCCCGGGCTGTAACTCACAATTGGCTGTAGCTGCGCGCCCGGTAGCATGAACTGCATCTGCTGAGCAAACATGGCTGCGGCCGTCTTCTGCTGGATCAGGTTGTTGCGTCCATTTATTTCAAGTTGTGTTTTTAAATGTGGGGGAGGGTGGAGATATTTGCAGTTCTCTCGGGTACACCGGCCCTAAAAAACATAATGGAACAGCATTTCAGTGAATGTAACACCCAGGGCAGCCAGAGAAATTTAATTAGGGATTGTTTGGGTTACTGGAACAACACAATCATCGAGGCGGAGGCGGCTTGGTAGCTACTGTGCCTCTTTTGTGATTTTTCTATAGTAGGTGAAGAGAAGAGCAACATGACTTCTCCTGCAGTAACACTAACTGAATACTATCAAGCTAAACCAAAAAGTCAGGCTTCCTGATGTTAAAACGATTGTTGTAAGAAAAAACCCCAAACAATCTAACACAAACACCAATACTTTCAGAAGCCAGTGGCAACAGTTCCAGAAACAACAACAAAAATTCCCTGTTTCCTTGTGTGGGTTGCTTTTCCCCTCCTACCAACACCAGACCACTTAATTGACCCTGACAACCAGACAGAAGAAACAAAACTGTCTCCACCACTTCCCTAGCTGCACTGGACAGAACTTTAAGAGGACCGCTCTGTAAGGCAGCACCTCTGATCCACAACATGCAGGTACCCCAAGATGCTGAGAACTGACAGTCACAGGAGGAAGAACTGAAATTATTTTCCCCCTCCATGCTTTCATTTGTCAAAAGTGATGTGTATTGTATCACTGACTCCTTCCCCCCTGCAATAAACATAAGCACTGGCCATGCCAGTGGCTCCTAAAAAGCAAGAGATCACTGATGTTATGCCTGCAAGTCAACTGAGATCATCACTTAAAAAACATGCATAAACTGTGCCTTACTTTAATAGTGTTTGCAAGTAGGCAAAAGAAGATAAGTATCACTAAATAAGAAAGCTAGTAACAAATGTTGTCATTAAGATGAAATAGTTCTTGAAAAATAAGTTTTTTTCTCTCCCCCTTTCTTTTTGAATTTCTTCCTCAAGAAACAGAAGGCATACAAAAAACATTAAATACTTAACATAACTTTATGCAAAAATTGTGACTTTTTTGAGGAGCAAATTCTTCTGAGCTATTCAAAGCCTATTAAAATAAGGCCAGACCTGGAAGCCACAGAGCTGTTCCACAACAGATAACTAATAACTGTTCCTGCAGCCAGCAAAGGCACAGGACCATCCATTACCCAGCCTATCCCAGGCACAGCCATCAAGGGCTGGACACAGAGTTCTCAGTCTCAGTGTAATTAAATTTGCTTTCCAAAAGGGGCACATCAGATAACCCCATGTACCCGCCCCTGTTAGCAGGATCACGTGCAGCAGAGCCGTAACCCCATAACCAGGTCCACAAGGATACAGCAGTTACACACCACTCACCCAAGGAATCTCCTGGGATCAGCCCATGATGCATCCAGGATACTCCCCTGGGGATTCTTTAAGGCTTTTGCAAACATACAGGTGGAATCACTGGACAGACCAAGTACCACTGCAAAAAGCCAACACCGTGATCCACTGCAGGGGCTGGTTTTGAATCCCCAAGCAAGGCTCCCTAGCATACCAGGTTGCTGTAGAGCAGCCTGAGATTTCCAAGCTTTACTCTGCCTTCCTTTCTGGTGGGGATAAAAGCTTCAATGGGGAGAGGGCTGCAGAGCTTGACTGCAGCTTAAAAGGGGCTGTTTGACACGTGTCATGGGAATAGGCTCCTCTCTTATCTACTCAGAGGAGATCAGAGTTAAACAAAAGGCAAATAATTAAATGCAAGAAGTGATGGGCTAAAGCCAGTGGGAGAGGAAAAAAAACTACTTCCAAACTTTAGCAGCCTGGCTTGGTGGAACGAAACTCTCTGCCCTGCTCCTAAAAGAGCCCAGTGGCTCCCAACAACGCAACTAAAAACAAAAGAGGCTTTTTAATGCTATTGTTTTGGCTTCTCAGCAATCCAACAGCCCCAGATCCCCAGCAGTGAGTTAATTGCTCACAGGCTCTGAGGAAGTGACTCTTCATCACTAGACACTTTCTCACATCTGTGTGAAGTGAGGGTAAAATGGCACCATGCAGCTGGCTGGTGCTCAGACACCCAGTGCCACTACAAAGGAAATAACTGCAATAATCTGCAAGGAGAACACTGGGCAGGTTTGGGTCATTCTTCTGATGCTGCACAGGACCAGGCCTCTCTACAGCCTTTCCCATCACCTGGGACCCAGCAGGAGTCCAAGGTTCAGCCCCAGAGCATATCTGCAATGTTCCACCTCCACAGCTCCCACAGGGCTGCTGCTGACCAGGAGCAGACCCCACATAACCACAGGCTGTCCATGGCCAGGCAGCTGCTCGATCCTAAGCTCCAGCCTCCACGGGCTTACACATCAGCCTCAGAAATTCCTCCTGACTGTAACTTGGCACAAGTGCTTTGGGTTGGGGAAACACTTATTTCTACCAAATTTGGAATAAATCTGTGTAGATGTTTCTACACTGCAGGAATGGAGAAGATGAAAAAAGAACTACTATTTTTTGTAAACAATACTTACACAGTTGACTTCAACTTGAGAAGGACTTTGCTATTTCAACTGAAATTGTGAATATCATTGATACCAGCAACCCCAGCTTGGTGTGAAGCTTTGTTCTATTTTTTTTCCTCAAAGCAGTTTGCTTAATTCCAACAGGGGGTTCTACAAACAGAATATTTTTACTACCAATTAAAAAAACCACCATACAGCACAAGGCGCTGGTCTTGCAGACAGAGTCTGTAAGCTGAAACCAGTGCCCACACAGTGCTACTGGTTTCAAGGGCACATATTTGTAAGAAACAGAGCTGTGCAGATGCTGCTGCAGAGCAAAGGCTGTGAAATGCTGTCAGTCAGGCCTTTGAGGGCTCAGAAAGACTAAATGAATCACTGCTACACTCAGATTCAAACACATGCCTTTGGTCTAACTCCTCCTTGCCAACATTTTGATCCTGAGCACCACCAACCACTGCGTTTCACTGGGGCATATTGGAAGCCACAGCTGAGCTGAGCTCCCCTCTACAGCACCACAGTAAATTCTTCATCTCTCAGACAATGAATTTTAGGAAGTGGTGATATGACAGAGTGACACAAAATATTCCCAGTTTAGACATCTTGCTATGTAACAACTTTCAAGATGCTCGCTCTATAGTGATGGGCACCACTAGTACCCCCTGAACTCAAACAGTGGTAGGGGTGAGCCCTTCTTCTACCCTTCCATCACAACACCCACAGTTCTTGGTACTTCCCAGAAACACACACAATCTTCAAGACCAATTTCAGCTCTACAAAAGCTGCCAGAAGGACAGAGGAGCTGCCATTTTTAACTCCTCAGTACCAGCTGCAACACAGCAGGGAAAGCAACAGGGAACTGGTAGCAAATCTGCTGTGTGGATACTGGGCTGGGGATAAATAAGGACAACTTCACTTTATACCTGAGCGGCCTAGGAATACAACATGAGAAAATACAACAGGAGTTAGGCTCCCAGTTTTAGATGAGCATATTTATGCTACAAGGCACAGCTTTCCTGCAGGGACTAGTTCTGGCTCCAGCATATCAAAAGCTCAGCACAGGGCACAGGACAGTTCCAGAGCTGTGCATAGAAGACCAACTGAGGCATTCTCCAAGCTGAGTGTTGCACCAAAAAGCACCATTACAGCACCTGGAGTGGCCACTGCACATGTTGGCAGGGGCCTGGTGCTCAAAAACTGATCTGTGCTGGTAAGCAACACTTTGAGCCTGCTGGCACCAGTGCAGCCATCCTCCTGAAACTGGAAATTTGAAATTTGCTCCTGTCAATTTAGCCTGAGTACTGACTCCAAGACAGGCACATTCCCACCCTGTCCCGGGTGGCACACAAGCCTGCAGCCAGGGAATCACCACCCAGTAACAGACTGCTGCTGGCCTTGGCAACATGCTAAATATAGCTGTATTTTCTGGCTCCTCACAAAATGGAAGGAGTCTGAAGGACCATGTTCATCTGCTTCTTTGCCAACTACGACCAGGAGGGAAAAGCATATGGACTGCACTTTCCAAGACTTGAAAAATGGATATTAAAAATAAATCATTAAAGGATTTTATAAGAGTATCTTCTCCCCATTTCTTCCCACACACTCCCCCACCCTTACAGTAGGCTGCTGGCATGTGATTGACTCTGTGTTGCCAACTTAAGTCATGCTGTGATGGCGTATACTGTAAATGGCTGGCATCTGACACCAGCTAACGTGACAGCAGCTTGCACTGCAACAAAGCCAGCTGTTTGGAGTGCAGCACTGAAGGCAGCACACTGAAATCCAGTAGAAAAACCTGCATTATACCTGGTTGTGTGGAGTTTGCACCTTGTCATCTGCATCCTAGCTCAGCGGGATGCAAATAAGAGCATTCTGGGTACTGCACCAGGCTGGATGAACCTTCCCTAAGCATGTTGCACAAATTCCTTCCTCCCTGGCTGCTGAAGTGAGCTGAACTGTGCTGCAGAAACAAGGCTCCCAGCACAAACCCCAGTGCTTGCTCACATGTGCACCAGTAATGCAGTTTGTTACGGTCTCTTTAATCCCGGACACCAGTGAGGAGTTCCAGACACACATTTCTGGTTTTAATGACTGCACACTATGTCCCATCAATCACGAGCAGTTCTCATGTGAAAATCTTCAAGCTAATGCGGCTTTTCACACACTGGAGGCTGCAGTAGGTTGGTGCCCTGACTGTGCAGTCTTTTCCACAGATACTGATGACATGTGCAATGACTGACAGCAAAAAGAATGAAAAGAGACCAGGCAGGAAAGGATTTCCATGTTTTGCACAAAACCAGGCACCAAAACACAGCTTGTCTACATAACTTTTCTCCGCATGAAGCAGCAGATTTCCACCTCCCCAAGAGGAACTCAGTGGGGAGGCACATTCAGAGATGTGCTGGCCCTGCTTACTCAGTGCCTGTCGCTCCAGTGCTGAGGCATGAAACGCTCTCTGCTTTCCATCCCACTCACCACATGCACACAAAGGCTCTCTCCTGGCCATGGATCCTTGCTCCTGCCACAGCCTTGCATGGCTTTCTCATACACAACACAACCTCAACCACCATGGTGTCTGCCCCACATTTGCAGGGCAGGCTGCAAATTCATGCCATAGAGCATGAATTGTCCTGCAACAGTGGGAGGCCAAAAGTGGGAAGCTCAGGGTTGCATCCCCATGTCCATGCAGCACAACTAAGAACATGTACTGAGCAGCACGTGCTGCTTTAGGTCTACCCCTACTGCCACCTGCTCTCCAAGAAAAGAGAGGTCCTGGGAGGCAGAGTTGGTACCTGGTGCCCAAGCTCTAAGTCCTTCACCCATCCTATAAGGACTTGCAGCTTTGAAGTTACCCTTCCAGGACAGCAAACCACCAGTGCAACACCTCCACTCAAGTGCTTTGTGCTCACTGCAGTTTGTCCCTAAGCAACCTGCTCCAGGGTTGAGCAAGTGGAATGCTGGCTGGATTGAGTGGCTCATCCTGCCACCTCCAGTGCACTGCATGGCTCCTCCAGCCATCTCCAATGCTGTACCATGCTCCTCTTTCCACACAGGTAGAGAGCTGCGTTGGAGGAAGGGAGATAGCTGTCCCTCTCACTGCTGGATCAAACGCCTTCCACTGGCAAACATCAAATAGCATGGAAATAGCATGTTTTCAACTGGAAAACAAAGGAGGCTGGAGCTGACAAGTCAGTCTGATCATTAGCGAGTGTTACGTCTCAGATAGGTGTTCATGCAGCCCAGCTGTCACTCGCTACAGTTCAAAGCCAGCCCTGAACACACCTTTATCTGCAAGTCCTTTCTATGGGCTAATGAAATTTCAGAAATTATGCTGCCAACTGAGTCAGTGAGAACTGCAACTTCGCAACTTCCCTTGGAAATTGACCCTGGCCCAATACATCAGGGAACTTCTGCTTTAGAGCAATGCTTTCCTCCTAGCAGTGTTGGAGCAGCTCACTTTCACAGAGAAGTTTTAACGTGAAATTACGTAGAAAACACTCCTTGAATATGTTCTCATGGAAGGCTGTTAGACCGCCCTACAAGCATCCTAAAAAGCATGTCTAGAAGGATATAGTGAAGTTATACATCTCCCCATTGCCCACACAGATCACCTATTTTCTTTGTACCCATTCCTTGTGTATTTCCCAGACACAGGACTCTAACACATCAGTCTCCTCACAGCTGATTTTCAACTGCAGTTTTGCTCCACTTGCAACAGAAACCTAAAACTTCTGGTTTAGGCCAGAACAGGAATTATTCCCTTCCTCCTCGAGGAAGGGCCCATACTTAAAGGCTGTGGTCACATCTACCCTCCTTCCTTACTCTCAGCTCTAGACTATGCAAACCATCTTCTTCCAACTCTCCTTGCACAGTCTCCAAGCTTTTCCTTAGGCTACTCCCCCAGTCCCTGCTGCTGTGGGTACCTGCACAGGGCACTATGCTCCACCTAACCCCTGACCAGTGCTATGCATGTACACAGATTTTTTCACATGTCCTGCAGATGACACTGCTGCTTTTACATCCCTGCATGGCATTTTCTTTCCTACTAACAATGTAACATTCTTTGATTCACTCTCAACAAGTCTTTTCCAGAACTACTCCAGACCAGCTATGCTGCTCCCTGTATGAGGCAGCTGATTCACTCCAATGCTGTATTTCATACTGCTTTTATTGAACTCACTCACCTTTTTATGGATTACTTTTCCAACCTGTCAAGACTATCTGCAACTCCACATCTGGTTCTCTAAAGAGTGTCTGTAGTTCCTCCCAGCTCAAAGCACCCTACCAATTTAACAAGCATACTCTCTCTATTCCATCATTCAAGCCCTCAGAACAAAACAAAATTGAACAGTCCTGCCAAGCACATCCTTCCAGACTGCCACTGAACTCAGTTTTCCAAGCTGTTGTGGATAGTCACATAAAAATTTATCCTATGCTTTGTTCCCTGTCTTGTTTGGAAGTGGATTTGTGCTGCATCAAAGACTCCCAAACCTAACGCCAGCACTTCATTCTCCCTCTCTGAAATAATTCATCACAAAGGCTTCCCAGTCCTACTGCTTTTTCTGCTCCTTTTGGGACAGATATTGGGATTCTGGAGAGTCTGTGCTCTGCATCCCTCCTACACCAGCAGCCCTGCTTATACAGTATTGGGTACAAAGAAGCTGGTGGTCTCAAGTTACTTGTAACAGCAATAAAAAATACAGCACAGCTGGCTGCTGACATTTTTCAAATGCAGGTGTAACACCCATTTACAGAGAGCCCAGAGACTGCTGTTATGGTGAGGATCCTGCTGTGAACAGATCATAGCTGGAAAGAAAAAGCAAAATGTATATTCTAGTTAGCATTACCAGATGGCAATCAGCCTCGAAGGCAAGGGAAGCGACACAGACTTCCTACCATACAGAAGTTTCAATTTCAATGTGTGTGAATAAAAACGCTAGAGTTAAGGTTAATCTGGTAGTTTCCAGCTATGGATGATACAGACCCTGTGAAATACATGTTCTAGCCAGGAAAGAGTACAGTTCATGAATACAGAATTTGCTGGAAATAGAATTCAAACAGCCCATAAAAAGCACAAACCACAGTTTTACAATATCTCTAGGGTGAGTTTTGCCTAACTTTGAAATTCCCACCTCTGAGTATAAAGAGCCACGTCCCTGAGCCTGCACAGACAGATGAGAAGAAAAATGCTAAAAACACTCCAGGTGTAATTTTGGCCCAACTCAGCTCCCCCGCAGTCACTCGAGAATCGTTTGCAGATTTTGTGTTGTTCTGAACGATGCTCTGAGCTGCAGCAGCAGCATGTCAGCTCTGACCCAGGGCTGCTGAGGTGAACAGGGACATGTCTTTTGTCAGGGTACAGAGGACAAGAGTCAGACCTGCCTTTCCACGCAGCTTCAGTGGAAAAACCAGAACAGCTATCACAAGCTCCCAGGGCTACCAACATTCCCAGCACTCTCAAGGCAGCCCCAGCTTGTCACTAAAACAGCAATTGAATTTCATGGCTTCAATGAATGTTAGGTCAAGCCCTTTCTGAGCAAGCCTAGACTTGATCTTGACTGAAATGAATGAACCTTGATGTTTTGCATTATTCCAAATGAAAGCAGGTGACATTTGGCAGCTACGACAAGAGTTTTGGGTCCTTTTGAACTGAGAGCTCAAAGCAAAGCTCAGTGGCACATGCAAGTGCAAGGCAGCTCGAAAACCCTCAGAGCACACCAAGCAGACACTCTGTGTTCACCCCACTGAAGGGAGGCTGGTACACTTTGCACAGTCCCAGTCTACCCAGTTTTCCTCTCCCAACAGCTGTAGAGCAGAGCCTTGGGAAGCCAATCAATGCTTAAAAAAGCTTAAAAAACCCAAAACATTATATCCCCTCTGCAACTTTAAAAGAACGGTTCAGTGAAACACAGCCACTTCAGTCCAGGTAGGGTCAAGCTCTATGTCCAGGGAGTTACAAAAATGCACAAGGAATGGAAAGCAAACACAACAATCCCTGGCTCCAAGACAATGATGCTGCTCTTCAGCCTCCCCCTGTGACTGTTCTGCTGGGACATTTTTGCTTTGCAGGGAAGATGGAAAGAAGGACACACAAGGTAAAAAAACCAGCATCATTTCTGCAAAAGGTATTCAAGTCCAGAAATAAAGCTGCCAACAGCCAGTGAGAAGACTGCTGAACAATCGCTGCTAAAGACCCGTAACAATTCCATCTCTTTGTCATTCCAGCCTTTGTGAAAGCCAACCTCTACCACAGACACAAACCAAGCTGTAGGGGCTGTGTTGTGTGCCACTGGCTCAGGGGGATGTGCTGTGCTTGAAGGCTCTCTCCCATCACAGGACTGGAAAGCTGCCCCTTGCCACCAACACACCAACCCCTGTGGCATGTGGCCAAGCTGACAGGGCTTCAGTCAAATATCTGTTTATTGCAGAGTTGGACAGGTCACCACCAAAGGCATATAAGGGACAGCAGCACTTTGCCCAAGCAGGGGACACACTTCCCACCACATGGCACAAACAATTTAGCAGCTGAACAATTTCACCAGTATATTAAAAATGTACACTGAGCACATCACAGTGCTTCCCTCACACCAGGGAAAGAGAGTGATCAGGTGCAAATGCTGGGAACAAACAGATGCACAGCATGGCCAAGCCCTACTGCACATGCCAGTCCTTTCAAATAGTCTGTATAAAAGCACTTGGACAGGGGGGTTTGCAAGATCAGATGTGCTCTGCTGGAACTCAAACATGCTTATCTAGGACTCGCTTAAAATCTGCAGCCTCAAAATGCTTGTCAAGCTTGTTTTTGTTACATAGCTCAAACCAGAGCAGGAGACAAAAACAAAGCAGAAAACAGCATTTCTATGTCCTCATCTCCCTTTTTGGTAGCACCTTAACTGGTGACAGCCACTCACAGCCATTGCCAATCACTTCAAACCACTGACCTCGGCAAGCAAATCCAGCTCCAGAAAGAAACGATGGCTTGTTACCACAGAGCTCAAGTACTATCACCCTGACATTTAAAAATATATTTTAATTAGGAACAGGGGGGACATGCAACTACCGCATTCCAGTAGATTCTAAGCAGCCACAGGCACTAGCCTAAATTCCCAAATCCTTATTCACCTGGCAATTAGGGAAGCTGAGAGCTGCTGTGAGTGAAGTTTTGCACATTGCTGAATACAGCAATGTTCC
Organism: Ploceus nigricollis; assembly: GCA_013399945.1. NCBI lineage: Eukaryota > Metazoa > Chordata > Aves > Passeriformes > Ploceidae > Ploceus > Ploceus nigricollis. The sequence goes on along the minus strand of VXBC01004684.1, from coordinate 1,451,683 downwards.
ACTGAGTTTCCCCAGGACAGCACAAAGAGGTCATGGCTGTCCTCCTGCTCTCACGCAGGATTTTCATTCCAAGCTGTTTGTTATACTTGAAGGTTCTTAAAAACTCAGAGCAGTTATTTTGTTGGGGAAAAGCCCTGTAGCTCCTTCATTATATTTTTACATCTTGACAACTCTTTCCAGCTCTGTTCCCCTGCCAAGCTCTCTTCTTTGAGGCCAATGGCATGCTCTGTTATGCTCAATGAAAAAAGTGTATTGATTTTAATGTTTTTGGTTTGTGGAACATTTAGCTTGCTCCAAGCAATGGACAGTGTTTACCAAGCCCAAGAAATATATATTAAAACAGTACGGCACTGTCAAAAGTATGTTTTTTGAACTGTAGAGCCACAGAGCAGAAAAACATGTTTATCTGAGAGATTACTACTTCCAATAATAGCAATCTCATGCCACAAAAGATAGGAATAAAGACTTCATCAAGCTCTTTTCTTTTGTATCCACCGATACATTTTGATTATGCTACGTTTGTGAACCATATCAGTCTGTTACCACCACATATTTGAAATTAGGTTTAAACGGAGTAGAATTATCATCATTTAGAGCTCTGAACTGAGCATTTTTAATGTCTTCCAAGTATTATTCCACTACTCTCCTAGGTTCAGGAATGTTAAAAGCAGAATAAAATAGGCTTCTTTAATACAGTATCAAGAACAGGCTCTCTCCAAGACAAGTAAGACTTTACAGACCTGCCTGGCCGCAGACCTGCTGCAGGAAATGATCGATAACAATTACAAAAGAAGGCATTTAGTGTCCAGTAAAGAGAGCACGTTTAGGAGCATGTTTAGCCCTGGGATCACTGCATGTACAGAGGAGGATGTGGAGGAGGTGACATCCACCAAAGTTAATATTCCTGTGGGTTTCAATGTGGGACTATTTCTAAGTAAAAAAAAAAAAAATCAATTCTACCTGGAAGATAGAAACACTGGCAAGTCATTGATTTTTCTTCTAAAATAAATTACAAAAAAAAAGCCCACACCAGCTCTCTGGAACAATACTGCACAAGTACTGTATTTAAAAAAACACCACAAAACCCCAAAGAAAAACAAACAAAATTAAACTTCACATATGTCTTCTACCTTGCATCCTCAATTGTGTCCCTCCTGATTGCTATTACACCAGACCAGCATTTGAAAACAGCAGTGCAGTTTCTCTTGTCCCTTAAACCATCTTTTCATTGTAAATCCCATAATCCAATTCTATAACTTTCACCAGCTGAATCTGTCAAGGTCATATGGAAAGTTGATGCTTCTGACCTTCCTCTACCTACAGTGTCTGTTGAATATTACAGTTGCAGCAGGCAAACCACACGTAGACAGAACCAAGCAAAGTACATCAAAGCCCAGGAGAATAAATGTTAAAGTACTGTGTTCATGAATACAAATATCGGACATGTGACCACCTCCAGCAGCCTCACAGCTCAAGTTTACCCAAGGGAAAAGGCAAATAGGGAAGAGCAGAGATTGATAACTAAGTGTCTGACCCAAACCCTCCCTCCTGTCCTGCAGAGGGCAAAGTCATGCTCAGAAAACCTCATTCTTACTGTGTTTCAGAAAGCAAAATGAAATTGCAAATAAAAAGATATGGAGGCAGCTACGTTTGGTTGGGTTTTTCTAAGAACTTGACAGAATACAACCATTCCCTGAGCAGGGAAGGATGTGGCTGGGCTCTGCCACTCTGGCTTTCCACACTTCAGGTGGAAACAATAAGATATGTCAGAACATGACACGACAGTCCCCCTGTGCAATAGCTTAAGCCAACAAAGGAGGTGATGGCAGGGCAACAGCAGATGCACCAGTACAGGAGGGTGATGGCCTCAGCTGCCACCACAGGATGTGCTCCCTGACATTTCTCAGAGCCAGGGGTCTGATGTTCCAAGGCACAGGACACCTTTCTGCTCTTGGCTAGGATTTGCCCCATGGCAGAGAGCAAAGCCAGCTTGCCCTGCTCCTCACCCTGATGGCCCACTGATGTCCCCAGCTGCTTTCTCAGGCTATGGATCAGTTCACCAAGGACCAAGCTTTGTCCTCGTGGTCCTGTTTCAGCTACACGTGCCAGGCATATTTGTGCACAGCAGCACATTTCCCCTCTGCTCCAGCTTTGCAGAGAAGCTACCAAACTACAGAAAAGTGCTGTGTGCCACCAACTCCACACATCTCCAAGCAAGGACCCCAAAGCTTTCTGGTCCATGCCAGGCCTGATTTCATGCCCACGGTATAATGAACTTGCTGCTGGTCAAAGGATTAAAGGTGCAGATACAAAAAGTACCTTAAAGAGAGCTCCTGCAGCCTGCTAGGCACAGCAGGCAAGGACCACACATCTCACATGGGCCTTGGCTTCCAAAGAGGACATTCAGGCCAAGTGACATTGAATCACTGCCCTCCATCTAGGAGGCAGCAAGGCTTGAAGAGAAAGCAAGAAAGAGAAAAAAGGAAAAAACTGAGCAAAAATAAGAAGAAAGCCTGCCTTGCCCTAGGCAAATATTCCACCTCGATCAGCTTTTGCAGACTGATCTATTTAGTGAGTTGTTTATTGCAGCCAGTAACATATGCAGATTTAAGTCACAGAGGGGATTTTTCTCTTAAAAAACACCTTCAGAAGTGCTCTTTAAAAAGCACCTGGCACTAGAAAGCAGATATGTGACCAATATTTGCTACCATCTCTACTGAAAGGGAGGTTAAGGCACTGTAAATGTTTGTTAGGAGCTGAGCCCATGGAGAAGCATAGCAAGCTGTGGTGGTAACAGGACAGACCTTTTTCCACAGAGGCAAACATGATGGGCTCACAATGCCAAAGATAATACACCGACATCTCTGTGGGCAAAAGGAGAGTTTGGCAATGACAATTCTGGGATAAAACTGCAATTAGTGAGACATATTTAGGTGCAGTTCCCATGCACTAGTCACAAGTGCCACACCGGCAGCCAGCTTTAATGAACACGATGCCCAGGTCTGTGCCAACATCTGAAAACCTGTTAATATACAATGGATTTACTACAACAACCTTGGCCAGAGCAAAACTTCTACCTGTTCTAATTACAACACTGCTCACAGATCCCTGTTCCCACAGTCTGTTATGCAGTCTCGTGAGGTCTGTGCAGATTCACACTCCCAACCTCACTCAGCCAAAGCAGATCCATGTTACAAACTAACAAAGCCTGCCCAGGAACAGTAAGCCAACACAGATGCTGCAAACCAGACTGCTCAAGGGGGCTTTCCGCTCACCCTGCATTCCATGCTGACCTAGATAGCTAAAATTTGGGGTCTGTAGGTCTCTACATGGATGTACGGCCCAAAGATCCCAAAATCTAGCAAGAGTGGTCTGCTTTCTCCATGTGATGCCAGGATAAGGTATTTTGCAGAAACCATGATTTAAGCTGCTGAGAGGTTAATTCCATGTAGCCACTGGGATCTGTTCCCTTCTGTGTAACAAGAGCTGTAGGACAGGACACTGAAAAGGTTGTATGCCTGTTTAGGTGGATTTATCCATTTACTCCTGCAGGATGCAACTTTTGGTCTGACCTAAATTCTCCTCTGCGCAGCACTGGTGTAAGTGCCAGAACAGCTAAGAAAGGAATGTGTCCTGCGTGTGCATACATGTGTGTCTGTCCATCCATCTGTCCCAGCTGACCAACAAGAATGGAACTGATCAGGGCTTTCCTTTCATTTGCTTGGTGCTTTGGAGTTCATGTTTTTAATAACTGCCAGATTCACTTAGGTTTGAGAGCACAAGAGAAAAGCTGGGGGAGGCAGAAGCAACTAAAGCATATCCATGTGGATGTGCTTGCTTATTCAGACTTGAGCACAAAAGCAAAGTGATCAAATTACCATGGGGTTTTTCTGTCCTTCCTGTATTGCTGCTCTGCTTTCCAAACTCCTGCCCTGAGCTGCTTATCCTTGTCCCGTTCACCAAGTGCAGTACAGACTGCCCAAGATGCTCAACCTCTTGTAGATGAGGAGGCATGCAAGGCTTACCTTTTGAAGGCTGTTTTCTATTAGAAAGCAATCTTAAACAACACGACTTCCTTAGGCAGCATACACCTGATCTCATGTATTTTGCTTTTGCTACTGACAAGAGATATCTTCAGATGCAGCACAATCCCTTCCTAAAAGGGCAGCAAGAAAAAGACCTTTCACTGCCCTCACCTCGCACAGTCAGGATGAGTCAGCTGCAATGCAAATGTTCATTTGTTTTTAGGTGGGATGGGCCCATATAGATGGGGGTGGGAGGGATTGGAGGGATTTTTTCTGCAAGGAAGAGTGACCTTTCTTGAGGACATCTGCAGTCTCTCTGCCACGTGAGAGGAGTAGCTGCAAAGAAGCTCCAGGGTCATTAGCAAGTCTGGAATGCAGCAGGACCAGTGCCTACGTAAGCAAACACTCCAACACTGCTGAAAAAATGCTCAAACTGGTTTAAACCAAGAGAGATGGACTTCTGATAGGGCCCGGGCAGAAATCCCTGTACAAACTTCTCTTCAAGTGCCTCTGATACAGGCCAAGAAGGAAAAAGTAAGAAAAGTGCTAACACTTTTCCCCTGATTGGGCTAAGCACTGAAAGGATGCTTAAAATCATTCTCCAAGAATTAGCACAATCAAAACAGGAAAAAAAACCCCAGTTTTGAGTAGTGTTTTTGTCCTACCTAATGTGAGCTCTATTCCAAGTAAAGACTTCTAAAGATTTTATACTACTGTGGACTCTTCAAAAACCCATGCAGAGAAACACAAAACAACAATGAAAATCCTCTTAATTCAATCTGTGCTTTATCGCACAAGGCCGCAGCAGGGGATTTCTGGCTGTGGGAATACAAATACTCATCAGTGCTACAGCTCAGGGTCCTGCTCCAATTACTACCCAAACACAAAATGAGACAGTCCCAGCCTGAAGAGTTTTCAGTCTAAATACACCAGACTTGGTGGAAAAACCCCAGGCAGCCAGGGGAAGCCTCAGCAACACCCAGACTGTATTCCAGCTGCTCTGTCCTGGGCTGCTGCGGCCGTGATGCCTTTGATGCATCCCAAGCTCCTTCCTGCCGGCAGCCTCCTGTCTCCCACCTCTGCATCACCAGCTAAAAGTGATCCTGCCCATTTGTCTCCCAGCCCCCAAGGGATTTCCCCCTCCCTTCTCCCAAGGATGGTGCAGAGCAGTTTGAGTGGGCTCTGGTGACAGGAGTGACGTGGGCTGTGTGGGGAAATCCACACCCTGCCGTGACATGCCAGCCAGCAGATGCTGACAGAGCTGGCAGCAATGGGTGGCCGAGGTCCCTGCCACATCCCCGAGCTCCCCAGTCCTATGGGAAAGTGGCCTGGGGAGCTGCACTGCACTGCTCCTTCCCTTAATGTCATCCCTCGCAGCTCAGAGGTTTCAGACATTCCTGTCTTGCTTTTATCAGCCCTGATGGCTTTCCAGCTTCGAGCACCAGAGTCACTCAGCCTGCCTGCCTTGCTCCAGCTCCCACCCTGCAGCACATCACTGAGGTTTTACAGGCAGCAGGATTGACACAGCAGGGAGTCAAAGTCCGCAGGGAGGTAACCGTGATTACATCTTCATCTGCAAAGGCACCAGATGCACTGAGAAATAAAAATGACTGTTGAAGCAACAGGAGAGGAGAGCAAGAGACTTCTCAGGCTGCCTTGTACAGTCCCTGCAGACACTACAACAAGGATAAAGAGGACAGGGGAGCTGCACTAGGGCCTGGGGACAAATAGGCCCAGAGGGGAGGAGGAAATGGAGCAGAAAGAAGAAGCAGGGCATTAGAATAAGGCTGCAAGTCTTGCACCATCGGAGCAAGATTTGGGAGGGTTTCTGCATAAGCAGGAGCATCTTTTAACACCTTCCCCTACAATGTTTGGGAAGGACCAACATTCCCTCCAGAGACAACTCTCTGTCTTGAAAGTCCTGGTCCGCTGGTTTATGAAACAAGATTCCCTCACAGGGAGGAAAGAGCTTTCCTTCGTACAGCTGACCTAAAACACCGTTATCTCTGCCATGCCTGGATGATCTTCCAAGCCCTCCTTAAAGGCTCATTTATATGTCTGGCTTTCAACTCCCCACAACCCTGAGCACTAAAGCGCTACGGCATGGGCTGAAATGTCCAACCCTATGAGGCTCTAGCTTTCTCCTGGCAAACTCATCCTGGGTTTGCTATCTGCAGCATCACGTGGAAGGGACTCTGGGAGCAGAGCCCAAGCACTGCACGCAGCACAACACTGCACAAACCAACCATTTGGGATCAAGAGTACATAATGGCTGCAAGCCTTACCCATGCTCTGATCCTTTAGGAATGGACAGCAAGAGGAAGAAATGTAGACCAGTGGGATCAGCCAATATGGTTGGGATTACATACTGAGGTTTTGTATTCAAACTCTGCTCAGTTGAAGCAGGGCTCTTTAAGGACCTAATCTCCGTGTGACTGTTCCCAGCACCAGCCGTGCCCCTGTGGATAACAGGGACTTAGGGAAGCAGCGTCATGACAGCCACAGTCTCAGGCACACAGGCTGCAACTCCACTGTATTGGTGCTGCCCTGGCCACCTCTGAACCCCCAGACACTCCACACTTTCCCAAATGCCCCTCTGTTTAAGAGGTGTGTCCTCTCACTATGTACCCAGAGCTGATCACCGCACCCAGAATTCATAAGGCAAAGAAGAAGTGGTGAGACACAGTTAAAGCACCATGTTTCAGGGTATTGGCTTAAATCCCCATCAGAACCTGGTGTGGGTACTGCTGGGCAGAGATGTGGACATCACTCATGCAGTGCAACTGGACTCCAACACTCTTATCTGTAGTGGTTGTTTTGGGTCTTTTTCTGACACCGGTGTAGGAGAACAGCTGAAAGTTAGTGCTGTGTTAATGCAGAGTAAGGTCAGAGGCAAGATAAAACTCAGAGACCAGTCACCTGGGCAATGCATTGTGATACCATACCCATTCTGGAGTACTAGCTAAACTGCTCCTAGTTGCCATTCCCAGAATTAAGCAGAATTTGCCTCACTTTTTAATGGTGCTCTGTACACCTACCTCAGCAAGGGGTGGGGGCCAGCAGCACCCCTGCAGCAGTTATGCTGGACTGGGTGGTGGGTCTTTCTCTCCACTGTGCAGTCATACTAACACACAAAGTAGCTTGTTTTAAACATTCACATTCCACTGCTGCATTCCACTTCTTCCCAGAGCACAAGCTGCCACCTTCCAAACAAGGTCAGACACTGACCTCCTCCCCCACCGCCAATGACCTTATTAGCACTGATCATGGTTCTAATAATATCCCGCATTGTAAGCAGGCCATCTGCCGTAACATTTCACTACAAACTTGGGGAATTGCTTGGTTTGAGTATGCTCATGTCCCAGCAAGCCAATTGTGCCCTCTCAGGAATATGGTTCTTCCTCACAGCTTTAAGTTAAATGTTGCAGAAAGGCACCTCCAGGTCTCATCTTTCCAGCTTGGAGCTGAAGCATGCAGAGAACAGCCCGGAGCCATTCCCACGTGCTGGCTTCAGACAGAGGAGGTAAAAACACAGAGTTAGTGCTTAATAATCCCTGACTCCAGCATCCGGCTCCTCTGACAATGGAGACACCAAGTAACCATGTCACTGCAATCCTAAACCAAGGCCAAACACTAATCAGAAATTCAGAGAGCCAGATGCAAAACCCAGGGCTCCCGAGAGATCAGGATTACTTTTGTGCCATGTACTTTCTACAGTGTGGACAGCAGAAGGATCTTACTATCCTAACACATTAGCTGTGGTTAAGCTGAATATTTTCACTGCCATTATAGAACAGGGGGCTTTCCTAACAGGCTGGTAAGCTTACAGAACTAAGCATGTTTGATAGTGATTCCTTTGGAAGGAGCCAGGGTTTGAAATGCTTACTCAGTTAGGGCACCTGTCTAAAACACCCAGAGTCTTGCTATTACAACAGCTCAGCTACACTCAGCCTTCAAAGACATTTTTTCTGTACTGCTCCTGTGAGGTCAAAAAATGCAATTAGGCACAGAGACCAACATTACAACACTTTGAAGCAGTTTGCATCATCACAAGGCTCTGAAAGGTGGTTTCCCAAATCCTTGCTCTTTCCTCTAATCAAAAGACTGTCATCAGACATGGCACGAGGACTATAAGGGGTGAGGAAGGGGGTCAGTGCCTGGGTCCCTGCTGATTTATGAACAGCAATAAAACAGTATTAATAAGCCAGAAGTAAAACTGTGCCTGTATGGGGCAACATTTACCCAAGGTCTTCAAAGCATTTATTTTAATACCAGCAAAACAATATTTATAGGGGCAGAATTTCAAAGAGCTCAGCTCCTCACTTGGAAATCTAACCACTTATTGAAATGCTCTGTGGGAGATGTCAGGCAATGGGCTCTCCAAAAAGCCTGGCACATCTTGTTTATATTTGTTTTAAAGTTTCTAAACAGCTCAATTACATAAAAGCATGTTACTGCACCCTCCTTCAGAAGGGTGAACCAAGTGGCAGAAAGCTATTGTCAGCTAAGGGATTACATCAAACTGATGCTATGCCACTGAAGAAATCTGCCAACTCCACATGCTTGTTCAGTCACTCCCTTTGAAGGCATCTTTCACCACCTTCCCCCCAGCTAATTTTGCTGGCCTAATGCAATCAGGAGCATGAGAAGTCCCTAGGTAGCTTCACCAACACTGCAGCATCACAGCCAAGAATCCTCTTTGCCCCAGACTCTGTCCAGGCATAGAGGCTTGTAGGTTTGGTGCTTCTATTTCAATCCCAGTGTTAGCTACTGCTACCCATCAGGGCTGGAAGATGTAATGCTTGAACTTCTTCCCTAGAAGAATTTGGCAGTGCCACATTTTGCAACATGGCACCACTTGAGGTGCCAGAGCTCACTGTACACACACACCCCCTTTTGTGCTCCCTTGGCCAACTTCTGACTCACAACAGGCAGTCAGCCACTTGCTATCTGTGCCCAGCACCTCATCTCCCTTCCCCCTGTGCAGAGGAAGACCCTGGGGCTCACAGAGCATCCCCCTGCAGTTGTGCTGGGTCACAGGCATGGAGTTTGTGCTTGCAGATCCCAGCAGGCTTGTCGAGACTGCAAACTCAAGGTGTGCATGCAAAGGAACTCCCAAAAGCCAAAGGTGGCAGAGCAAACAACCACAGGCAGCTCTCCCCTTTAGAGACTGGCTGAGAAGACCACTTCCCATACTCACTCCAGCACAAGGAGCTCTTTGCTGCCCACAGGAACTCCACAGCACTTAAAATCAGGCTTAAGTATTTTGCAGAACTGGAACCTTGGTCTGGAGGGCTTTGCCCTTCAAACGGGAAAGCAAGCCTCAGGAGCAGGAGGTGGCATGCCAGGGCCAGCGGAACATTGCAATATGCCCATAAAAGGTTTCAAAATGTATCTGCTTAAGCACACACAGAAGCTCAGAAGGGTTTAGAGTCAACATCCCAAAAGAATTCCTCTCCTGCTTTTTTAGGCGAGTGTGAGCAGCAGTCAGCACTTTACCATCATCTTCCCAACCAGAAACCCAAGTTTACTCTTGGTTAATATTAATAATGTAAATGCTGCTGGCTTTACCCTTTGAGGATGGTGGTTTGCTCACGCCACAGGGAGAAGAATGAGGCAACATGAGCTGCAGGCAGGAGTAGAGGCCCTGCATTGCCAGGGCTGGCTGGTGAGGAAAAGAGAGGCGAGGCTGGCAGCAAAACCCCACTGCTGAATTTGCTTGGCCCATCTCCCCGAAGAGGCTGGCCAGCAAAGTGTGGTCTCAGGACCAATTTGTGGGCACAGCTCTGCTTTCCAACACGTACAAGGGGAAAAGCACACCAGTCTGAGGCCCAAGGAAAAGCTGTAATCAATTAATCAGCTGCAAGAAGATGGACAAGGACGGTGTTCCTGTCCTTGCCCCTTGCTCTGGAAGAGCTTCCCAACTTACCACCCTGAGCCTACACCTCTGCCAGCCTCTTGAACCTGTCCCAGAGACACCACACATGAGACTGGCACTCACACACATGCAACAGCAAAGGCATCTGCTCCTGTGTGGGCAAGCCCTCAGGAGAAATGTGGGGTCAGGAGGTCTGGGGCACAGATGGTGCTCTCCATCTACTGCACAGCAAATACCCACTCACCAAATATCCACCCTCTGCAGGAATATGAGCATTGAGCTGAGAAGAGAGCATCCCTCCAGCACCAGAACCAGACTATGCACCAGGAAACCTACAGATATCTCACCTTTCTTGCCATGTTACCACGGACAACACCAAGTTTCACAAAGCACATGTCCTCGTAAATGTAAAGGCCAAGGTAGTGTTCCCTGCTGAGCCTGCTCAGCTACAGAAAGACCCAGCAGAGATACGGACAAGGCCAACCTCTTCACTCTCCATAACACACCTCAAAGATCACTTCCTTGCTTTAGAGCACAGTCAAGAAATCCTATCAAGGACTCTGCCTTAAACCTTTGCAAATGGCTGGCAATGAATAAGACCTTCCTGCATCTCCCTGTCCATTGCTGTCCTTGCAGCACAGTCACCAGGTAACACCAGCCTGTTCCAGTTACACAAGTTCATCACCCAGCAGCTCTGCAGAGAGCAGCACCAAGGGATTTCCAGCTGCTGGACTTTGTATTCAGTGCCTAAGGCACTGTCCTCCTGCCACAGTGGCAGCAACCTGCAAGAGAAGCAAGGGGACAGCTCAGAGCAGCAATCTTCTAAACCATAACTGCAAAACCCACCAGTGCTCATCTGCCACAGTTCAGCTGTCAAAAAGTCACAGATAAATGAAATGAGACTACTGGGCCATCAGAGAAACCACTGGATAACACTAAACAAACATGCTGTGCACAGACATCTGTCCCACAGAAAGATCAGCTAGGCAGATTAAAGAAAGAAGGTGTATCCTTTCCCTGGAAAGCTGAACGTGCCTAGGGAGGTCACACATCATCTTCAAGTAACCAGCCTTAACCCCACAGAGAGAATCCGCAGTCCAGACAATGGGGCAGGCCTGGGAGATGCTCAGCCACAGGCAGTGCCAGGTGAGCTTCTCCATCTGTGCTCTCCATCCCACAGATGTGCCAAAAACTTCTGAAAACACTACAGAGAGTATAGACAGCAAGTGTACCAGTTAAATTAAGCTGTGAAAACATGGAGCTTGTTGTAACCTATAGATGAGAAGGGATCAGGCCTAAACTATTTTCCCCCCACAAGCTCTCCTATTCTCCTTGAAATACCTATTTACTTCAGAGAAAAAGACAAATACAGAAATTAACAGAAAAAGACAGAGAAATACAGTATTAACTGTTTTTATAAATAAAATTGAGTCTAAATACATTTTTCCCCACTTTAAGTTGTTTGATCTGGTAGTTTTAAAAAGCACTTATGACATGCCATAAAACACACTAACATCCAGAGTGGACAGAAAGCTGCTGCAAATCTACTGTTGCCACACAGGTAAGTGTCTTAATGACCAAGGAAAAGCGGATGTTTGTCACACAGGTGACTTGGCTCAACACTGTTCTTGTGGAATATTTACATCTTCATTACACTGAGCTGAGACATGGAGTCAGAATGCCTCCAAAAATATCACTATGGCTTTGTTTGCTTTCTTCTTCCTCTCTAAAAGTGTAACCATATGCTAAGTTTAGTGGGTGTTTTTAGTTGTTTCTTAATTTGGAGTTTATTTAAATTTAAAAAAAAATAGATTTGATTGCAACCAGTAAGTCAGAAATAATTCTAGTCAAGTCAGCATAAACCAGATACAAATTAGCATGAAAACTGTGAGGAACAGCCTCAGGTACATCAGTTTCAAGATCATAGAGTACATCTATTGCCCAAGCAGTGTGAACTTTTTAGATTGCCGTGGGATTTTGAATATTATTACCAGAGAATAACACTTCTTTTGGAAAATAGACAATTTAGACAAAACTACTTTTAACTTCTTTTTATGCCTGTTCACAGAAAAGTTTTCACCCTCTTTTTGTAGTGTATTCCTTCGAAACATGCAATAGTTTAACAATGTTTTTCACATTAGACCTCCCAAAGTCAAAATCCATATTACTGAAATTTTTCACCCCACTATTTTCCACCTCAAAATGCTCTTTGAAGCTTCAATTCACATTAATGTTCATAAAGAAAATTTAAAAACCCATAAACAGCAAAAAAGCCCCAGCCCACACCTCACAAAGCTGCATTTATAAATTTTTTTAAACCACAAGTCCTCACTGCAGATACCCAAACTGTGAGCAATATAAATCAAAGCCTCTGTGGACACCTGATGTGCATTACCTAGACATTTTTATATAATATGTCACCATCTCCTAATGCCCCACCTCTCAGCTCCATTAGTGACCAAAGATGATGCTTTTTTTTCCTCCCTGACAACATCAGAAACTGAAAACACAACCAATGACTTGCTGGCCAGGAACTAAGAGTCAGACAAGCTCATATCCTGCCCTCCTGATCCAGCCTGAATAGGAAAGTTAATGACTTGATGAGCAGCTCACCAAAGCGCCAAAACAAACCTTTGTAGGAATTGCCATGAGCCAGCAAACCATGTCCCAGTCCTTACAAAAAGCACTGGCTCTGCACGGGACGGTGCACACTGAGCCTGGGAGAGCAGCAATGAACGAACCCAGAGGCCACCCCAGTTTACAGGGATGACATGACATTCCCCTCCTTTGCTCAGAACACCTCTGAGGTGCCACAGGACCTGGCTAGGAGGTCACTGACCAGCAGTCCTCATGGCCACTTGTGGAAGCAGGGTGGCCCAGCATAGCCAGCTCTTGGGCCTCTGGACTGCCCTGCAATCAAGCAGTACAGACTCTCCTGCCATTCACACAAATTAATTCAGAGAACACTGCTTCCAGAATAACAAGGAGGGATGCACGAGTAGAGTGAGAGCTCTCTTGGCATCTGATTCAAATAGCAGCTTCTTGCAAGGAACTATTTTTAAGTTTTGTATCAATCTGCTTGAGAAAGGTTCCTTCTGCTGCCTACAAATGTGCAAACTCCCGTTTCGAAGAAACACAGCTCAGGACAGCAAGATCCAGCCTTGCACTTTCAACCTAATCAAGACGAGATGTTTCACGACCAAAGCATTGCACAACACACAACACTCCTGCAGAGTATGCTCTGGTGAGGGTCCCCATTACCTCCAGTGAGTCCCGTGTGTTCTTCACAAGATTACAGGTAGCACACAGTTACCCATGAAACAGCCCACACTGAGGCAGTCTGACTGCTTCTGGAAGCATCACTGCTTTTTCCACTGCAACAGGCGTGGAACTGCTATAGGAGATTAAGGAAAAAGGGAAAAAGGGCAATTCAGTAAGCATATGGATGCTGCGCATGACCTGACCAGTGAGGTGAAACCATTGTTTGCTGGATTATCAGAAGTTCCTGTATGAAGGCATTGTTCAAGCTTAAGAGGTCTGTGAGAGAAAAAAAACAAGCAACAGCAGCACACAATGGATGCAGATAAGCAACGTCTGAACAAAGCCCTGGGCGGCTGCAAGACAACGGGAAAACTTATTAGCCACAAGCATCCTATATCCTGCCTCCAATAAAGCAACACAGATGTTCTGCTAATGCAGGGCGTGTAAAGACAAGAGAGCACTAAGCAGCTATTGAGCCCTCCACAGGAGAGAGGGTCGCCAGTTCCACAGCTGTTGGGCACAAAGACATCCACAGGATGGGCACAAAAAGCCTCTTAAAGGGTCTGAGAATGTAACACCTTCTCTGGTGACCCTAAGGGTGGCCACCCTTATAGCCATGAGCCCCTCGAGACCACTGCAAACAGTGCTTTGCAAGCCCAGCTCTGGCCCAGGAACAGAATGACCATTGTTTGAGGGTTTAGTCCCCAGGGGAGTTGTTTCCACTGGGAAATGAATGGCGTTAGACATGCACACACTCAGGCTGCAGCACTGGGGACCACAGCCCTCCATGGCACAGGGAAACAGGGCTCTGTCCACTGAGAGCTGCTGGATCCATGGGGCTGAAGGAAGTGCTCCAAGACCCACTGTCTTGTCTGCAAAGAGGGGTGCAGAAACAGCCCCATCACCTTTGGCCAAAGTGCTCTGCACAGTCGGACCTCTCCTCAAGTACTTCCCAAAGACAGAGCTCCATGAGGCTTTCCTAAGTCCAAAAAACCTGTTCTCTGGAAAATTCAGGCCACTTAACCAGCAGATACTGGGCATCTGCTACTGTGTCATGAGGAAACTGCAACCAGAACATTATTTAACAGCCAGTTACACAGGAAACACTCTTGAGCTGTAGAAGATCACACCCTACTCCGTCCCCTGGGTTTTTTATTTTTTTGTTTTCTTAACATGGTGTTCCCCATCCCATCCCCCCTGCTGAAGTGGGAGACATGTTTGCTCATACCAGTGGGTGGGATTTGAACCCCAGCTGCCCATGGACTTGGTCCTGCACATCGTCCCAGCCCCAGCTGTGCAGAAAGCAGAGCTGGGTGTGCTGCAGGAACTGCACTGCCAACAGCACACCTGGAGCTCCAAAGTGTCACACACAGGGTGACAGCACAGCTCAGAGCCCAGCCAAGCTGGGTGGCTGCACAGGGACACCCCCCAAGATGCTGCAAACACCAGCAAGGGGCACAGAACTATCCTCCACAGCATGACAGCCCTCCTTTCCATTCACAAATATACACTGTAAAATACAAACATATTAATCCCTTCATTAAAAATATCTGCACTGCCATTGGCGACAATTCAAAAGTTTCAATGGCATAAAGAACAAGATTTTTTCCCCCTTCAACAAAAAAAAATGTTTGTCTCTCACTGTCAGCAAACCAGCAATGTAAATGAACATTTGAAAGTCACTGTATAACTAAGAGTCATTTCATACAATCAGATTAAAAAGAGAAAACCGAATGCAAACAGAAAACTTGAGCTTCTTGGAAAAAGAGAACAGAAATGAAAACACGAAGAAGCCACTAACAGGAACAAAATGGGTAAACCAGTGTTAGTCCAGATCCAGTCCTGGTCTGAACCTCTGCATATATAACTCTACCAGTTCTGTTACTCATTATGCTCATAAAAATAAACACAAATCTTTTCAAGCAACAATTGAAGTTCAAGAGAAAACTTTTAAGATTGTAAAATTTTCCAGACTCTTTCTAGAAATTTTAACAGGTTGATTACTTTGGTCAAAACATTAAACACAATGTCAGGAATTCTCATCTGCTATCAGTTATCCATACGGTCTCAGAGTAAAAAATACTTTTGAGGAGTCACACATTTGGGAAAAAGAAAAAAAAGTGGATATTCCTTTCCCAAGAACCATGGTGAAATGAGGCCAGAAAGAGATGCCCACATCCCCCTTCTGTGAGCCCCTCAACTCCTCACCCTGACTCACAGTCCAGGTCTTTGGTATTTTTGAAAGTCACCCCTGGAACTCCAGCAGGGACAAGCAACCAAGAGCTATTTACTGCCTCCAAACCCAACTCTGCAAGGACTAGCACCATCCTCATGGCTCAGGCCTAGCAGAGCCATTAAGTTCGTGTGTCCCACGCAGAAAGCACTTCCCCAATGACCATTTCTGGAAATGCTGTTCTCCAAACATTTTGGCTGGTCCTCATCTACAGGATAACCTTAAAGTGCATTTGCAACTCTGTCTCCAGGAAATACACGTAAAGTTGATTCATTATCTTAAAATGCTGCTTTCATTTTTGCTCATTAAAAACACATTTCAGATCCCTGCACCAAATGCACAGCTGATGTGATCTGGACACTCAAAACTGGATTTCAGTTCTCTCTACTCTTCTTATTTCATTTGCTGCCCACAACCAGTGTTCTCTGTTTCAGGGACAGCTATATCAGACCTGAGCTACCACTGAAAAATGCTTTGGAAAAAATCCTCTCTCCCTGCAATGCCTGGCACTCCAGGCAATCGCACCCAAAGTCAGACTCAGCCTAGATTTCAGGAGCAGCATCCTCCCTGCAGACACAGAGCAATAAACAGCTGTTCTGCACATCCCACACCCCTGCCTGAGCCACTCGGGAGGGAAAGAAAAACAAGGCAGCTTAGGCAATGCACGCGTTACAGTCCTCACCTTTAGGGAGTCAAAGCAGGCAATAACTCGACCATTTTCCACATGGCAACTCCGTGACGGATGGGCGAACTTGCACTCTGCATCAGACCGAGAACAAGTCCCTCTCTGAAACTCTCGACACACTTCTAACGTCAGCCATTTTGTATCACGAACCAGGGAAACGTTTACAGCCATATTAAAAAACAAAAATTAAAATGCAAGCAATCGCACCCTTCCTCAGGGTAATATTTACTGCTGATCTTCTTTTTCTTCTTTTTTTTTTTAAAAAAAGGGTAAAAAAGTGAATTCAAGTTAAACGTGAAGAAATAACTAACTTGTTGCTTTGGTAGAACTCCTATTCATCAGCACTTAGGTTTTCATTTAAGTCAAATCGTGTTTCTTTAAACAAGAATTAAACATAAAGCCAATCATAAAATAGAAATCTTATCAGAACAACTGAAAATCAAATTAGAGGCCAGCTCCTAAAAGTGCAATTGTAGAAGTTAAAATACAAGTGTTATATTTTGTGCCACTGCCAAAGTTACTTGCAAATAACTGGCAGACTTTCAAAAGAATTCTGTGCTCTCCAGTTAATGGTTTCAATTATTCTTGNACAGAAATCCAAGCAGCGGTGGCTTCAGGAAAGGCACTTTTCAGCAACCTGCAGGAATAAGAGAAATAGAATCAGCCAGGAGCCTGCGGCCCCGCTCGGGCGGGCGGGCGCGGGGCGGCGCCGGCGGCCATTGCGGGCACGGGGGCACTGCCCGCGCCGCGCTGCGCATGGGAGGCGGCACCGGCCAATGGCGCTTGCCGTTACAGCAGCACCCGCGGGCACCCGACCAATAGCAGAGCCCGTTCCATAGCGCCGCGGTGGGCGCCCGCCGCACGCCGCAGCCCCGGGACCCTCCGGGACAGCGCNTTTCTTCTTTTTTTTTTTAAAAAAAGGGTAAAAAAGTGAATTCAAGTTAAACGTGAAGAAATAACTAACTTGTTGCTTTGGTAGAACTCCTATTCATCAGCACTTAGGTTTTCATTTAAGTCAAATCGTGTTTCTTTAAACAAGAATTAAACATAAAGCCAATCATAAAATAGAAATCTTATCAGAACAACTGAAAATCAAATTAGAGGCCAGCTCCTAAAAGTGCAATTGTAGAAGTTAAAATACAAGTGTTATATTTTGTGCCACTGCCAAAGTTACTTGCAAATAACTGGCAGACTTTCAAAAGAATTCTGTGCTCTCCAGTTAATGGTTTCAATTATTCTTGCAAAAAGCATATGCTGCTGGCAGCACTTCAGTTTGTGGAATGGTCTCGGTCCTTGGGGAGAAAACTTCGAGTTTGTNTTTTTTTTTTTTTTTATTAACATTAACTAACCCACCCCATTTTCTGTAGGAGACGTTCAGGCAGCAAGAGCAGCCGGTGGCTTTCTTACATGCCGGGCTGCTGCTCAGCCCTGCACCGCTCCGCACTTCCAAGGCGCTCCATCAAACCCATCCCCAGCGCAGGGCTGCTCCTGCGATGGCACATGGAGACAAACGACTGCTTCGCAGCCGCTCCTCCATGGATTCAGAGCCTACAAAACTAAGAGCAAACCCGACAGGGAAACCTAAGCCNTTTTTTTTTCCTTCTATTTCTTGCTTCTAAAAATTATGGTTCACGAGCATCAAAACAGGCAAAAGGATGTCTGATTTTTTTTTCCTCTTTCTTTTCTTTTAAA